>CATOZT010000200.1:0-41439 GCA_954870665.1 Stratiomys singularior
CATCAATCATTAATCGTTAATCATCAATCATCAATCATCAATCATCTATTATCAATAATCAATCATCAAACATCAATCATCAATCCATCAATTATCAACCATCAATCATCATTCATCAATCATCAATCATCAATCATCAATTATCAATCATCAATCATCAATCAATCAAATCATCAATCATCAATCATCAATCATCAAACATCAATCATCAATCATCAATCATCAATCATCAATCATCATCATCAATCATCAATCATCAACCATCAATCATCAAACATCAATCATCATAATCAACCATCAATATTCTATTACCAGCCTTAAATCATCAATTATCAGTCATCAATCATAAATCGTTAATCATCAATCATCAATCATCTATCATCAATAATCAATCATCAAACATCAATCATCAATCATCAATCATCATTATCAACCATCAATCATCATCATCAATCATCAATCATCAATCATCAATCATCAATCATCATTCGTCAATCATCAATCATCAATCATCGATCATCAATCATCAATCATCAATCATCAATCATCAATCATCAATCATCAATCATCAATCATCAATCATCAATCATCATTCATCAATCATAAATCATCAATCATCAATCATCAATCATCATTCGTCAATCATCAATCATCAATCATCGATCATCAATCATCAATCATCAATCATCAATCATCAATCATCAATCATTCAATCATCAATCATCAATCATCAATCATCAATGATCAATCATCAATCATCAATCATCAATCATCAATCATCAATCATCAATCATAAATCATCAATCATAAATCATCAATCATCAATCAGACAATCATCTATCTTCAATCATCAATCATCAAACATCAATGATCAATCATCAATCATCAATTATCAATCATCTATCATCACCCAACAGTCATTAATCATCAATCATCAATCATCAATCATCAACCATTAATTTTCAATCACCAGCCTTAAATATCAATCATCAATCATCAATCTTCAATCATCAATCATCAATCATCAATCATCAATCATCAATCATCTATCATTAATCATCTATCATCAATCATCAATCATCAATCATCAATCATCAAACATCAATCATCAATCATCAATCATCAATGATCAATCATCAATCATCAATCATCAATCATCAATCATCAATCATCAATCATAAATCATCAATCATAAATCATCAATCATCAATCAACAATCATCTATCTTCAATCATCAATCATCAAACATCAATGATCAATCATCAATCATCAATTATCAATCATCTATCATCACCCAACAGTCATTAATCATCAATCATCAATCATCAATCATCAACCATTAATTTTCAATCACCAGCCTTAAATTATCAATCATCAATCATCAATCTTCAATCATCAATCATCAATCACCAATCATTAATCATCAATCACCAATCATCAATCATCAATCATCAATCATAAATCATCAATCATAAATGATCGAACATCAATCATCAACCATCAATCATCAATCATCAAACATCAATCATCAATAATCAACCATCAATCTTCTATTACCAGCCTTAAATCATCAATCATCAGTCATCAATCATAAATCGTTAATCATCAATCATCAATCATCAATCATCTATCATCAATAATCAATCATCAAACATCAATCATCAATCATCAATCATCAATTATCAACCATCAATCATCATTCATCAATCATCAATCATCAATCATCAATCATCAATCATCAATCATCAATCATCAATCATCAATCATCAATCATCAATCATCAAACATCAAACATCAATCATCAATCATCAATCATCAATCATCAATCATCAATCATCATTCATCAATCATCAATCATCAATCATCAATCATCATTCGTCAATCATCAATCATCAATCATCGATCATCAATCATCAATCATCAATCATCATCATCAGTCATCAATCATCAATCATCAATCATCAATCATCAATCATCAATCAATCATCAATCATCATCATCAATCATCAATCATCAATCATCAATCATCAATCATCAATCATCAATCATCATCATCAATCATCAATCATCAAACATCAATCATCAATCATCAATCATCATCATCATCATCATTCATCAATCATCAATCATCAATCATCAATCATCAAACATCAATCATCAATCATCAATCATCAATCATCAATCATCAATCATCAATCATCAATCATCAACCATCAATCATCAAACATCAATCATCAATAATCAACCATCAATCTTCTATTACCAGCCTTAAATCATCAATCATCAGTCATCAATGATAAATCGTTAATCATCAATCATCAATCATCAATCATCTATCATCAATAATCAATCATCAAACATCAATCATCAATCATCAATCATCAATCATCAATCATCAATTATCAACGATCAATCATCATTCATCAATCATCAATCATCAATCATCAATCATCAATCATCAATCATCAATCATCAAACATCAATCATCAATCATCAATCATCAATCATCAATCATCAATCATCAATCATCAATCATCAACCATCAATCATAAACATCAATCATCAATAATCAACCATCAATCTTCTATTACCAGCCTTAAATCATCAATCATCGGTCATCAATCATAAATCGTTAATCATCAATCATCAATCATCAATCATCAATCATCTATCATCAATAATCAATCATCAAACATCAATCATCAATCACCAATCATCAATTATCAACCATCAATCATCATTCATCAATCATCAATCATCAATCATCAATCATCATTCGTCAATCATCAATCATCAATCATCGATCATCAATCATCAATCATCAATCATCAATCATCAATCATCAATCACCAATCATCGATCATCAATCATCAATCATCAATCATCAACCATCAATCATCAAACATCAATCATCAATAATCAACCATCAATCTTCTATTACCAGCCTTAAATCATCAATCATCAGTCATCAATCATTAATCGTTAATCATCAATCATCAATCATCAATCATCTATTATCAATAATCAATCATCAAACATCAATCATCAATCATCAATTATCAACCATCAATCATCATTCATCAATCATCAATCATCAATCATCAATTATCAATCATCAATCATCAATCATCAATCATCAATCATCAATCATCAATCATCAAACATCAATCATCAATCATCAATCATCAATCATCAATCATCAATCATCAATCATCAATCATCAACCATCAATCATCAAACATCAATCATCAATAATAGACCATCAATATTCTATTACCAGCCTTAAATCATCAATTATCAGTCATCAATCATAAATCGTTAATCATCAATCATCAATCATCTATCATCAATAATCAATCATCAAACATCAATCATCAATCATCAATCATCAATTATCAACCATCAATCATCATTCATCAATCATCAATCATCAATCATCAATCATCAATCATCATTCGTCAATCATCAATCATCAATCATCGATCATCAATCATCAATCATCAATCATCAATCATCAATCATCAATCATCAATCATCAATCATCAATCATCATTCATCAATCATAAATCATCAATCATCAATCATCAATCATCATTCGTCAATCATCAATCATCAATCATCGATCATCAATCATCAATCATCAATCATCAATCATCAATCATCAATCATCAATCATCAATCATCAATCATCAATCATCAATCATCAATCATCAATCATCAATCATCAATCATCAATCATCAAACATCAATCATCAATCATCAATCATCAATCATCTATCATTAATCATCTATCATCAATCATCAATCATCAATCATCAATCATCAAACATCAATCATCAATCATCAATCATCAATGATCAATCATCAATCATCAATCATCAATCATCAATCATCAATCATCAATCATAAATCATCAATCATAAATCATCAATCATCAATCAACAATCATCTATCTTCAATCATCAATCATCAAACATCAATGATCAATCATCAATCATCAATTATCAATCATCTATCATCACCCAACAGTCATTAATCATCAATCATCAATCATCAATCATCAATCATCAATCATCAATCATCAATCATCAATCATCAATCATCAATCATCTATCATTAATCATCTATCATCAATCATCAATCATCAATCATCAATAATCAACCATCAATCTTCTATTACCAGCCTTAAATCATCAATCATCAGTCATCAATCATAAATCGTTAATCATCAATCATCAATCATCATTCATCATTCATCAATCATCAATCATCAATCATCAATCATCAATCATCAATCATCATTCGTCAATCATCAATCATCAATCATCGATCATCAATCATCAATCATCAATCATCAATCATCAATCATCAATCATCAATCATCAATCATCAATCATCAATCATCAATCATCAATCATCAATCATCAATCATCAAACATCAATCATCAATCATCAATCATCAATCATCAATCATCATTCATCAATCATCAATCATCAATCATCAATCATCAATCATCAATCATCAACCATCAATCATCAAACATCAATCATCAATAATCAACCATCAATCTTCTATTACCAGCCTTAAATCATCAATTATCAGTCATCAATCATAAATCGTTAATCATCAATCATCAATCATCTATCATCAATAATCAATCATCAAACATCAATCATCAATCATCAATCATCAATTATCAACCATCAATCATCATTCATCAATCATCAATCATCAATCATCAATCATCAATCATCATTCGTCAATCATCAATCATCAAACATCAATCATCAATCATCAATTATCAATCATCAATCATCAATCATCAATCATCAATCATCAATCATCAATCATCAATCATCAACCATCAATCATCAAACATCAATCATCAATAATCAACCATCAATCTTCTATTACCAGCCTTAAATCATCAATCATCAGTCATCAATCATAAATCGTTAATAATCAATCATCAATCATCAATCATCTATCATCAATAATCAATCATCAAACATCAATCATCAATCATCAATCATCAATTATCAACCATCAATCATCATTCATCAATCATCAATCATCAATCATCAATCATCAATCATCAATTATCAAACATCAATCATCAATCATCAATCATCAATCATCAATCATCAATCATCAATCATCAATCATCAATCATCAATCATCAATCATCAATCATCAATCATCAATCATCAACCATCAATCATCAAACATCAATCATCAATAATCAACCATCAATCTTCTATTACCAGCCTTAAATCATCAATCATCAGTCATCAATCATAAATCGTTAATCATCAATCATCAATCATCAATCATCTATCATCAATAATCAATCATCAAACATCAATCATCAATCATCAATCATCAATTATCAACCATCAATCATCATTCATCAATCATCAATCATCAATCATCAATCATCAATCATCAATCATCAATCATCAATCATCAATCATCATTCGTCAATCATCAATCATCAATCATCGATCATCAATCATCAATCATCAATCATCAATCATCAATCATCAATCATCAATCATCAATCATGAAACATCAATCATCAATAATCAACCATGAATCTTCTATTACCAGCCTTAAACCATCAATCATCAGTCATCAATCATAAATCGTTAATCATCAATCATCAATCATCAATCATCTATCATCAATAATCAATCATCAATCATCAATCATCAATCATCAATTATCAACCATCAATCATCATTCATCAATCATCAATCATCAATCATCAAACATCAATCATCAATCATCAATCATCATTCGTCAATCATCAATCATCAATCATCGATCATCAATCATCAATCATCAATCATCAATCATCAATCATCAATCATCAATCATCAATCATCAATCATCAATCATCAATCATCAATCATCAATCATCAATCATCAATCATCAATCATCAATCATCAATCATCAATCATCAATCATCAATCATCAATCATCAATCATCAATCATCAATCATCAATCATCAATCATCAATCATCAATCATCAATCATCAATCATCAATCATCAATCATCAATCATCAATCATAAATCATCAATCATCAATCATCAATCATCAATCATCAAACATCAATCATCAATCATCAATCATCAATCATCAATCATCAACCATCAATCATCAATCATCAATCATCAATCATCAATCATCAATCATCAAACATCAATCATCAATCATCAATCATCAATCATCAATCATCATTCATCAATCATCAATCATCAATCATCATTCGTCAATCATCAATTATCAATCATCGATCATCAATCATCAATCATCAATCATCAATCATCAATCATCAATCATCAATCATCAATCATCAGTCATCAATCATCAATCATCAATCATCAATCATCAATCATCAATCATCAATCATCAAACATCAATCATCAATCATCAATCATCAATCATCAAACATCAATCATCAATCATCAATCATCAATCATCAATCATCAATCATCAATCATCAATCATCATTCATCAATCATCAATCATCAATCATCAATCATCAATGATCAATCATCAATCATAAATCATTAATCATCAATCATAAATCATCAATCATAAATCATCAATCATCAAACAACAATAATCTATCTTCAATCATCAATCATCAAACATCAATGATCAATCATCAATCATCAATTATCAATCATCTATCATCACCCAACAGTCATTAATCATCAATCATCAATCATCAATCATCAACCATTAATTTTCAATCACCAGCCTTAAATTATCAATCATCAATCATCAATCTTCAATCATCAATCATAAATCGTTAATCATCAATCATCAATCATCAGTCATCAATCATCAATCAGCAATCATCAATCATCAATCATCAATCATCAATTATCAACCATCAATCATCAATCATCAATCATCAATCATCAATCATCAATCATCAATCATCAATCATCAATCATCAATCATCAATCATCAATCATCAATCATCAAACATCAATCATCAATCATCAATCATCAATCATCAATCATCATTCATCAATCATCAATCATCAATCATCAATCATCATTCGTCAATCATCAATCATCATTCATCAATCATCAATCATCAATCATCAATCATCAATCTTCAATCATCAATCATCAATCATCAATCATCAATCATCAATCATCAATCATCAATCATCAATCATCAATCATCATTCGTCAATCATCAATCATCAATCATCGATCATCAATCATCAATCATCAATCATCAATCATCAATCATCAATCATCAATCATCAATCATCAATCATCAATCATCAATCATCAATCATCAATCATCAATCATCAATCATCAATCATCAATCATCAATCATCAATCATCAATCATCAATCATCAATCATCAATCATCAATCATCAATCATCAATCATCAATCATCAATCATCAATCATCAATCATCAAACATCAATCATCAATCATCAATCATCAATCATCAATCATCAATCATCTATCATTAATCATCTATCATCAATCATCAATCATCAATCATCAATCATCAATCATCAATCATCAAACATCAATCATCAATCATCAGTCATCAATCATCAATTATCAATCATCAATAATCAATCATCAATCATCAATCATCAATCATCAATCATCAATCATCAATCATCTATCATTAATCATCTATCATCAATCATCAATCATCAATCATCAAACATCAATCATCAATCATCAATCATCAATCATCAATGATCAATGATCAATCATCAATCATCAATCATCAATCATCAATCATCAATCATCAATCATAAATCATCAATCATCAATCATCATTCATCAATCATCAATCATCAATCATCAATCATCAATCATCAATCTTCAATCATCAATCATCAATCATCAATCATCAATCATCAATCATCAATCATCAATCATCAATCATCAATCATCATTCGTCAATCATCAATCATCAATCATCGATCATCAATCATCAATCATCAATCATCAATCATCAATCATCAATCAGCAATCATCAATCATGATTCACCAATCATCAATCATCAATCATCAATCATAAATCATCAATCATCAATCATCAATCATCAATCATCAATCATCAATCATCAAGCATCAATCATCAATTATCAATCATCAATCATCAATCATCAATCATCAATCATCAATCATCAATCATCAATCATCAATCATCAATCATCAATCATCAATCATCAATCATCAATCATCAATCATCAATCATCAATCATCAATCATCAATCATCAATCATCAATCATCAAACATCAATCATCAATCATCAGTCATCAATCATCAATTATCAATCATCAATAATCAATCATCAATCATCAATCATCAATCATCAATCATCAATCATCAATCATCTATCATTAATCATCTATCATCAATCATCAATCATCAATCATCAATCATCAAACATCAATCATCAATCATCAATCATCAATGATCAATGATCAATCATCAATCATCAATCATCAATCATCAATCATCAATCATCAATCATAAATCATCAATCATAAATCATCAATCATCAATCAACAATCATCTATCTTCAATCATCAATCATCAAACATCAATGATCAATCATCAATCATCAATTATCAATCATCTATCATCACCCAACAGTCATTTATCATCAATCATCAATCATCAATCATCAACCATTAATTTTCAATCACCAGCCTTAAATTATCAATCATCAATCATCAATCTTCAATCATCAATCATCAATCACCAATCATTAATCATCAATCACCAATCATCAATCATCAATCATCAATCATGAATCATCAATCATAAATGATCGAACATCAATCATCAACCATCAATCATCAAACATCAATCATCAATTATCAACAAATAATCTTCAATTACCAGCCTTAAATCATCAATCACAATCATCAATCATCGGTCATCAATCATAAATCGTTAATCATCAATCATCAATCATCAGTCATCAATCATCAATCAGCAATCATCAATCATCAATCATCAATCATCAATTATCAACCATCAATCATCAATCATCAATCATCAATCATCAATCATCAATCATCAATCATCAATCATCAATCATCAATCATCAATCATCAATCATCAATCATCAATCATCAATCATCAATCATCAATCATCAATCATCAATCATCAATCATCAATCATCAAACATCAATCATCACTCATCAATCATCAATCATCAATCATCATTAATCAATCATCAATCATCAATCATCAACCATCATTCGTAAATCATCAATCATCAATCATCGATCATCAATCATCAATCATCAATCATCAATTATCAATCATCAATCATCAATCATCAATCATCAATCATCAATCATCAATCATCAATCATCAATCATCAATCATCAATCATCAATCATCAATCATCAATCATCAATCATCAATCATCAATCATCAATCATCAATCATCAATCATCAATCATCAAACATCAATCATCAATCATCAATCATCAATCATCAATCATCTATCATTAATCATCTATCATCAATCATCAATCATCAATCATCAATCATCAAACATCAATCATCAATCATCAATCATCAGTGATCAATCATCAATCATCAATCATCAATCATCAATCATCAATCATAAATCATAAATCATCAATCATCAATCATCAATCAACAATCATCTATCTTCAATCATCAATCATCAAATATCAATGATCAATCATCAATCATCAATTATCAATCATCTATCATCACCCAACAGTCACTAATCATCAATCATCAATCATCAACCATTAATTTTCAATCACCAGCCTTAAATTATCAATCATCAATCATCAATCATCAATCTTCAATCATCAATCATCAATCACCAATTATTAATCATCAATCACCAATCATCAATCATCAATCATCAATCATAAATCATCAATCATAAATGATCGAACATCAATCATCAATCATCAATCATCAAACATCAATCATCAATTATCAACAAATAATCTTCAATTACCAGCCTTAAATCATCAATCACAATCATCAATCATCGGTCATCAATCATAAATCGTTAATCATCAATCATCAATCATCAGTCATCAATCATCAATCAGCAATCATCAATCATCAATCATCAATCATCAATTATCAACCATCAATTATCAATCATCAATCATCAATCATCAATCATCAATCATCAATCATCAATCATCAATCATCAACCATCAATCATCAATCATCAATCATCAATCATCAATCATCAATCATCAATCATCAAACATCAATCATCACTCATCAATCATCAATCATCAATCATCAATCATCATTAATCAATCATCAATCATCAATCATCAACCATCATTCGTAAATCATCAATCATCAATCATCGATCATCAATCATCAATCATCAATCATCAATTATCAATCATCAATCATCAATCATCAATCATCAATCATCAATCATCAATCATCAATCATCAATCATCAATCATCAATCATCAATCATCAATCATCAATCATCAATCATCAATCATCAATCATCAATCATCAATCATCAATCATCAAACATCAATCATCAATCATCAATCATCAATCATCAATCATCTATCATTAATCATCTATCATCAATCATCAATCATCAATCATCAATCATCAAACATCAATCATCAATCATCAATCATCAGTGATCAATCATCAATCATCAATCATCAATCATCAATCATCAATCATCAATCATCAATCATAAATCATAAATCATCAATCATCAATCATCAATCAACAATCATCTATCTTCAATCATCAATCATCAAATATCAATGATCAATCATCAATCATCAATTATCAATCATCTATCATCACCCAACAGTCACTAATCATCAATCATCAATCATCAATCATCAACCATTAATTTTCAATCACCAGCCTTAAATTATCAATCATCAATCATCAATCATCAATCTTCAATCATCAATCATCAATCACCAATTATTAATCATCAATCACCAATCATCAATCATCAATCATCAATCATAAATCATCAATCATAAATGATCGAACATCAATCATCAACCATCAATCATCAAACATCAATCATCAATAATCAACCATCAATCTTCTATTACCAGCCTTAAATCATCAATCATCAGTCATCAATCATAAATCGTTAATCATCAATCATCAATCATCAATCATCTATCATCAATAATCAATCATTAAACATCAATGACCAATCATCAATCATCAATTATCACTCATCAATCATCAATCATCTATCATCACCCAACAATCATTAATCAATAATCATCAATCATCAATCATCATTCATCAATCATCAATCATCAATCATCAATCATCAATCATCAATCATCAATCATCAATCATCAATCATCAATCATCAATCATCAATCATCCATCATCAATCATCTATCATCAATCATCAATCATCAATCATCAATCATCAATCATCAATCATCAACCATCAATCTTCAATCACCGGCCTTAAATCATCAATCATCAATCATCAATCTTCAATCATCAATCATCAATCATAAATCATCATTCATCAATCATCAATCATCAATCATCAATCATCAATCATCAATCATCAATCATCAATCATCAATCATCAATCATCAATCATCAATCATCAATCATCAATCATCAATCATCAATCATCAATCATCAATCATCAATCATCAATCATCAATCATCAATCATCAATCATCAATCATCAATCATCAATCATCAATCATCAATCATCAATCATCAATCATCAATCATCGAACATCAATCATCAATCATCAAACATCAATCATCAATCATCAATCATCAATCATCAATCATCAATCATCAATCATCAATCATCAGTCATAAATTATCAATCATCAATCATCAATCGTCAATCATGAATAATCAATTATCAATCATCAATCATCAATCATCAATCATCAATCATCAGTCATCAATTATTAATCATCAATCATCAATCATCAATAATCAACCATCAATCTTCTATTATCGGCCTTAAATCATCAATCACAATCATCAATCATCAGTCATCAATCATAAATCCTTAATCATCAATCATCAATTATCAATCATCAATCATCAATCATCAACATCACCCAACAATCATTAATCAATAATCATCAATCATCAATCATTAATCATCAATCATCAATCATCAATCATCAATCATCAATCATCAATCATCAATCATCTATCATCACCCAACAATCATTAATCATCAATCATCAATCATCAATCATCAACCATCAATCTTCAATCACCAGCCTTAAATCATCATTCATCAATCATTAATCTTCAATCATCAATCATCAATCATCAGTCATCAATCATCAATCATCAATCCTCAATCATCAATCATCAATCATCAATCATCAATCATCAATCATCAATTTTCAATCTTCAATCATCAATCATCAATCATCAATCATCAATCATCAATCATCAATCAACAATCATCAATCATCAGTCATCAATCATCAATCATCAATCATCAATCATCAATCATCAATCATCAATCATCAATCATAAATCATCAATCATCAATAATCAATCATCAATCATCAATCATCAATCATCAATTATCAATCATCAATCCTCAATCATCAATCATCAATCATCAATCATCAATCATCAATCATCAATCATCAATCATCAATCATCAATTATCAATCATCAATCATCAATCATCAATCATCAATCATCAATCATCAATCATCAATCATCAGTCATCAATCATCAATCATCAATCATCAATCAACAATCATCCATCATCAATTATCAATCATCAAACATCAATGATCAATCATCAATCATCAATTATCAATTATCAATCATCAATCATCTATCATCTTAACAGTCATTAATCATCAATCATCAATCATCAATCATCAACCATCAATCTTCAATCACCAGCCTTAAATCATCAATCATCAATCATCAATCTTCAATCGTCAATCATCAATCATCAATCATCAATCATCAATCATCAATCATCAATCATCAATCATCAATCATCAATCATCAATCATCAATCATCTATCATCAATCATCAATCATCAATCATCAATCATCAATCGTCAATCATCAATCATCAATCATCAATCATCAATCATCAATCATCAATCATCAATCATCAATCATCAATCATCAATCATCAATCATCAATCATCAATCATCAATCATCAATCATCAATCATCAATCATCAATCACCAATCATCAATCATCAATCATCAATCATCAATCATCAATCATCAATCATCAATCATCAATCATCAATCATCAATCATCAATCATCAATCATCAATCATCAATCATCAATCATCAATCATCAATCATCAATCATCAAACATCAATCATCAATCATCAGTCATCAATCATCAATCATCAATCATCAATCAACAATTATCAATCATCAATCATCAATAATCAATCATCAATCATCAATTATCAATCATCAATCATCAATCATCAATCATCAATCATCAATCATCGATCACCAATCATCAATCATCAATCATAAATCATCAATCATTAATCATCGAACATCAATCATCAATCATCAAACATCAATCATCAATAATCAACAAATAATCTTCAATTACCAGCCTGAAATCATCAATCACAATCATCAATCATCAGTCATCAATCATAAATCGTTAATCATCAATCATCAATCATCAGTCATCAATCATCAATCAGCAATCATCAATCATCAATCATCAATCATCAATCATCAATCATCAATCATCTATCATCACCCAACAATCATTAATCATCAATCATCAATCATCAACCATCAATCTTCAATCACCAGCCTTAAATCATCAATCATCAATCATCAATCTTCAATCATCAATCATCAATCATCAGTCATCAATCATCACCCAACAATCATTAATCATCAATCATCACTCATCAATCATCTACCATCAATCTACAATCACCAGCCTTAAATCATCAATCATCAATCATCAATTTTCAATCATCAATCATCAATCATCAGTCATCAATCATCAATCCTCAATCATCAATCATCAATCATCAATCATCAATCATCAATCATCAATCATCAATCATCAATCATCAATCATCAATCATCAATCATCAATCATCAATCATCAATCATCAATCATCAATCATCAATCATCAATCATCAATCATCAATCATCAATCATCAATCATCAATCATCAATCATCAATCATCAGTCATCAATCATCAATCATCAATCATCAATCATCAATCATCAATCATCAATCATCAATCATCAATTATCAATCATTAATCCTCAATCATCAATCATCAATCATCAATCATCAATCATCAATCATCAATCATCAATCATCAATCATCAATCATCAATCATCAATCATCAATCATCAATCCTCAATCATCAATCATCAATCATCAATCATCAATCATCAATCATCAATCATCAATCATCAATCATCAATCATCATTCATCAATCATCAATCATCAATCATCAATCATCAATCATCAATCATCAATCATCAATCATCAATCATCAGTCATCAATCATCAATCATCAATCATCAATCATCAATCAACGATCATCCATCATCAATCATCAATCATCAAACATCAATGATCAATCATCAATCATCAATCATCAACCATCAATCTTCAATCATCAATCATCAATCATCAATCATCAATCATCAATCATCAATCATCAATCATCTATCATCACCCAACAATCATTAATCATCAATCATCAATCATCAATCATGTACCATCAATCTTCAATCACCAGCCTTAAATCATCAATCATCAATCATCAATCTTCAATCATCAATCATCAATTATCAGTCATCAATCATCAATCCTCAATCATCAATCATCAATCATCAATCATCAATCATCAATCATCAATCATCAATCATCAATCATCAATCATCAATCATCAATCATCAATCATCAATCATCAATCATCAATCATCAATCATCAATCATCAGTCATCAATCATCAATCATCAATCATCAATCATCAATCATCAATCATCAATCATCAATCATCAATCATCTATCATCACCCAACAATCATTAATCATCAATCATCAATCATCAATCATCAATCATCAATCATCAACCATCAATCTTCAATCACCAGCCTTAAATCATCAATCATCAATCATCAATCTTCAATCATCAATCATCAATCATCAGTCATCAATCATCAATCCTCAATCATCAATCATCAATCATCAATCATCAATCATCAATCATCAATCATCAATCATCAATCATCAATCATCAATCATCAATCATCAATCATCAATCATCAATCATTAATCATCAATCATCAATCATCAATCATCAGTCATCAATCATCAATCATCAATCATCAATCATCAATAATCAATCATCAATCATCAATCATCAATCATCAATCATCAATCATCAATCATCAATCATCAATCATCAATTATCAATCATCAATCCTCAATCATCAATCATGAATCATCAATCATCAATCATCAATCATCAATCATCAATCATCAATCATCAATCATCAATCATGAATCATCAATCATCAATCATCAATCATCAATCATCAATCATCAATCATCAATCATCAATTATCAATCATCAATCATCTATCATCTTAACAGTCATTAATCATCAATCATCAATCATCAATCATCAATCATCACTCATAAATCATCAATCATCAATTATCAACCATCAATCATCAATAATCAATCATCAATCATCAATCATCAATCATCAATCATCAATCATCAATTATTAATCATCAATCATCAATCATCAATCATCAATCATCGATCACCAATCATCAATCATCAATCATCAATCATCAATCATCAATCATCAATCATCGAACATCAATCATCAATCATCAAACATCAATCATCAATAATCAACAAATAATCTTCAATTACCAGCCTTAAATCATCAATCACAATCATCAATCATCAGTCATCAATCATAAATCGTTAATCATCAATCATCAATCATCAGTCATCAATCATCAATCAGCAATCATCAATCATCAACCATCAATCATCAATCATCAATCATCAATCATCAATCATCATTCGTCCATCATCAATCATCAATCATCGATCATCAATCATCAATCATCAATCATCAATCATCAATCATCAATCATCAATCATCAATCATCAATCATCAATCATCAATCATCAATCATCAATCATCGATCATCAATCATCAATCATCAATCATCAATCATCAATCATCAATCATCAATCATCAAACATCAATCATCAATCATCAATCATCAATCATCAATCATCAATCATCATTCATCACTCATCAATCATCAATCATCAATCATCAATCATCAATCATCATTCGTCCATCATCAATCATCAATCATCGATCATCAATCATCAATCATCAATCATCAATCATCAATCATCAATCATCAATCATCAATCATCAATCATCAATCATCAATCATCAATCATCAATCATCAATCATCAATCATCAATCATAAATCATCAATCATCAATCATCAATCATCAATCATCAATCATCAATCATCAATTATCAGTCATCAAACATCAATCATCAATCATCAATCATCAATCATCAATCATCTATCATTAATCATCTATCATCAATCATCAATCATCAATCATTAAACATAAATCATCAATCATCAGTCATCAATCATCAGTCATCAATCATTAATCGTCAATCATCAATCATCAATCATCAAGCATCAATCATCACTTATCAATCATCAATCATTTATAATCAATCATCAATCATCAATCATAAATCATCAATCATCAATTATCAATCATCAATCATCAATCATCAATCATCAATCATCAATCATCAATCATCAATCATCAATCATCAATCATCAATCATCAATCATCAATCATCAATCATCAATCATCAATCATCAATCATCAATCATCAATCATCAATCATCAATCATCAATCATCAATCATCAATCATCAATCATCAGTCATCAGTCATCAATCATCAACCATCAATCATCAATCATCAGTCATCAATTATCAATCATCAATTATCAATCATCAATCATCAATCATCAATCATCAATCATCAATCATCAATCATCAATCATCAATCATCAATCATCAATCATCAATCATCAGTCATCAATCATCAATCAGCAATCATCAATCATCAGTCATCAATCATCAATCATCAATCATCAATCATCAATCATCATTCGTCCATCATCAATCATCAATCATCGATCATCAATCATCAATCATCAATCATCAATCATCGATCATCAATCATCAATCATCAATCATCAATCGTTAATCATCAATCATCAATCATCAATCATCAATCATCAAACATCAATCATCAATCATCAATCATCAATCATCAATCATCAATCATCAATCATCAATCATCATTCATCAATCATCAATCATCAATCATCAATCATCAATCATCAATAATCAATCATCAATCATCAATCATCATTCGTCCATCATCAATCATCAATCATCGATCATCAATCATCAATCATCAATCATCAATCATCAATCATCAATCATCAATCATCAATCATCAATCATCAAACATCAATCATCAATCATCAATAATCAATCATCAATCATCAATCATCAATCATCTATCATTAATCATCTATTCTCAATCATCAATCATCAATCATTAAACATCAATCATCAATCATCAGTCATCAATCATAAGTCATCAATCATTAATCGTCAATCATCAATCATCAATCATCAAGCATCAATCATCACTTATCAATCATCAATCATTAATAATCAATCATCAATCATCAATCATCAATCATCAATCATCAATCATTAATCATCAATCATCAATCATCAATCATCAATCATCAATCATCAATCATCAATCATCAATCATCAATCATCAATCATCAATCATCAATCATCAGTCATCAATCATCAACCATCAATCATCAATCATCAATCATCAATTATCAATCATCAATTATCAATCATCAATCATCAATCATCAATCATCAATCATCATTCATCAATCATCAATCATCAATCATCAATCATCAATCATCAATCATCAATCATCAAACATCAATCATCAATCATCAATCATCAATCATCAATCATCACTCATCAATCATCAATCATCAATCATCAATCATCAATCATCAATCATCATTCGTCCATCATCAATCATCAATCATCGATCATCAATCATCAATCATCAATCATCAATCATCAATCATCAATCATCAATCATCAATCATCAATCATCAATCATCAATCATCAATCATCAATCATCAATCATCAATCATCAATCATCAATCATCAATCATCAATCATCAAACATCAATCATCAATCATCAATAATCAATCATCAATCATCAATCATCACTCATCAATCATCAATCATCTATCATTAATCATCTATAATCAATCATCAATCATCAATCATTAAACATCAATCATCAATCATCAGTCATCAATCATCAGTCATCAATCATTAATCGTCAATCATCAATCATCAATCATCAAGCATCAATCGTCACTTATCAATCATCAATCATTAATAATCAATCATCAATCATCAATCATCAATCATCAATCATCAATCATCAATCATCAATCATCAAACATCAATCATCAATCATCAATCATCAATCATCAATCATCAATCATCAATCATCAATCATCAATCATCAATCATCAAACATCAATCATCAATCATCAATGATCAATCATCAATCTTCATTCATCAATCATCAATCATCAATCATCAATCATCAAACATCAATCATCAATCATCAATCATCAATCATCAATCATCAACCATCAATCATCAAACATCAATCATCAATAATCAACCATCAATCTTCTATTACCAGCCTTAAATCATCAATCATCAGTCATCAATCAAAAATCGTTAATCATCAATCATCAATCATCAATCATCTATCATCAATAATCAATCATCAAACATCAATCATCAATCATCAATCATCAATCATCAATTATCAACCATCAATCATCATTCATCAATCATCAATCATCAATCATCAATCATCAATCATCAATCATCAATCATCAATCATCAAACATCAATCATCAATCATCAATCATCAATCATCAATCATCATTCATCAATCATCAATCATCAATCATCATTCGTCAATCATCAATCTTCAATCATCGATCATCAATCATCAATCATCAATCATCAATCATCAATCATCAATCATCAATCATCAATCATCAATCATCAATCATCAATCATCAATCATCAATCATCAATCATCAATCATCAATCATCAATCATCAATCATCAATCATCAATCATCAATCATCAATCATCAAACATCAATCATCAATCATCAATCATCAATCATCAATCATCATTCATCAATCATCAATCATCAATCATCAATCATCAATCATCATTCGTCAATCATCAATCATCAATCATCGATCATCAATCATCAATCATCAATCATCAATCATCAATCATCAATCATCAATCATCAATCATCAATCATCAATCATTAATCATCAATCATCCATCATCAAACATCAATCATCAATAATCAATAATCAACCATCAATCTTCTATTACCAGCCTTAAATCATCAATCATCAGTCATCAATCATAAATCGTTAATCATCAATCATCAATCATCTATCATCAACCACCAATCATTAATCATCAATCACCAATCAGCAATCATCAATCATCAATCATAAATCATCAATCATAAATGATCGAACATCAATCATCAACCATCAATCATCAAACATCAATCATCAATAATCAACCATCAATCTTCTATTACCAGCCCTAAATCATCAATCATCAGTCATCAATCATAAATCGTTAATCATCAATCATCAATCATCAATCATCAATCATCTATCATCAATAATCAATCATCAAACATCAATCATCAATCATCAATCATCAATTATCAACCATCAATCATCATTCATCAATCATCAATCATCAATCATCAATCATCAATCATCAATCATCAATCATCAATCATCAGTCATCAATCATCAATCATCAAACATCAATCATCAATCATCAATCATCAATCATCAATCATCAGTCATCAATCATCAATCATCAATCATCAATCATCAATCATCATTCGTCAATCATCAATCATCAATCATCGATCATCAATCATCAATCATCAATCATCAAACATCAATCATCAATCATCAATCATCAATCATCAATCATCAATCATCAATCATCAATCATCAATCATCAATCATCAATCATCAATCATCAATCATCAAACATCAATCATCAATCATCAATCATCAATCATCAATCATCATTCATCAATCATCAATCATCAATCATCAATCATCAATCATCAAACATCAATCATCAATCATCAATCATCAATCATCAATCATCAATCATCAACCATCAATCATCAAACATCAATCATCAATAATCAACCATCAATCTTCTATTACCAGCCTTAAATCATCAATCATCAGTCATCAATCATAAATCGTTAATCATCAATCATCAATCATCAATCATCTATCATCAATAATCAATCATCAAACATCAATCATCAATCATCAATCATCAATCATCAATTATCAACCATCGATCATCATTCATCAATCATCAATCATCAATCATCAATTATCAATCATCAATCATCAATCATCAATCATCAATCATCAATCATCAAACATCAATAATCAATCATCAATCATCAATCATCAATCATCAATCATGAACCATCAATCATCAAACATCAATCATCAATAATCAACCATCAATCTTCTATTACCAGCCTTAAATCATTATTCATCAGTCATCAATCATAAATCGTTAATCATCAATCATCAATCATCAATCATCTATCATCAATAATCAATCATCAAACATCAATCATCAATCATCAATCATCAATTATCAACCATCAATCATCATTCATCAATCATCAATCATCAATCATCAATCAACAATCATCAATCATCATTCGTCAATCATCAATCATCAATCATCGATCATCAATCATCAATCATCAATCATCAATCATCAATCATCAATCATCAATCATCAATCATCAATCATCAATCATCAATCATCAATCATCAATCATCAATCATCAATCATCAATCATCAATCATCAATCATCAACCATCAATCATCAAACATCAATCATCAATAATCAACCATCAATCTTCTATTACCAGCCTTAAATCATCAATCATCAGTCATCAATCATTAATCGTTAATCATCAATCATCAATCATCAATCATCTATCATCAATAATCAATCATCAAACATCAATCATCAATCATCAATTATCAACCATCAATCATCATTTATCAATCATCAATCATCAATCATCAATCATCAATCATCAATCATCAATCATCAATCATCAATCATCAATCATCAATCATCAATCATCAATCATCAATCATCAATCATCAATCATCAAACATCAATCATCAATCATCAATCATCAATCATCAATCATCAATCATCAATCATCAACCATCAATCATCAAACATCAATCATCAATAATCAACCATCAATCTTCTATTACCAGCCTTAAATCATCAATCATCAGTCATCAATCAAAAATCGTTAATCATCAATCATCAATCATCTATCATCTATCATCAATAATCAATCATCAAACATCAATCATCAATCATCAATCATCAATCATCAATTATCAACCATCAATCATCATTCATCAATCATCAATCATCAATCATCAATCATCAATCATCAATCATCAATCATCAATCATCATTCGTCAATCATCAATCATCAATCATCGATCATCAATCATCAATCATCAATCATCAATCATCAATCATCAATCATCAATCATCAGTCATCAATCATCAATCATCAATCATCAATCATCAAACATCAATCATCAATCATCAATCATCAATCATCATTCATCAATCATCAATCATCAATCATCAATCATCAATCATCATTCGTCAATCATCAATCATCAATCATCGATCATCAATCATCAATCATCAATCATCAATCATCAATCATCAATCATCAATCATCAATCATCAATCATCAATCATCAATCATCAATCATCAATCATCAATCATCAATTATCAATCATCAATCATCAATCATCAATCATCAATCATCAATTATCAATCATCAATCATCAATCATCAATCATCAATCATCAATCATCAATCATCTATCATTAATCATCTATCATCAATCATCAATCATCAATCATCAATCATCAAACATCAATCATCAATCATCAATGATCAATCATTAATCATCAATCATCAATCATCAATCATCAATCATCAATCATAAATCATCAATCATAAATCATCAATCATCAATCAACAATCATCTATCTTCAATCATCAATCATCAAACATCAATGATCAATCATCAATCAGTTATTATCAATCATCTATCATCACCCAACAGTCATTAATCATCAATCATCAATCATCAATCATCAATCATCAATCATCAATCATCAATCATCAATCATCTATCATTAATCATCTATCATCAATCATCAATCATCAATCATCAATCATCAATCATCAAACATCAATCATCAATAATCAACCATCAATCTTCTATCACCAGCCTTAAATCATCAATCATCAATCATCGATCACCAATCATCAATCATCAATCATCAATCATCAATCATCAATCATCAATCATCAATCATCAATCATCAATCATCAAACATCAATCATCAATCATCAATCATCAATCATCATTCATCAATCATCAATCATCAATCATCAAACATCAATCATCAATCATCAATCATCAATCATCAATCATCAATCATCAATCATCAACCATCAATCATCAAACATCAATCATCAATAATCAACCATCAATCTTCTATTACCAGCCTTAAATCATCAATCATCAGTCATCAATCATAAATCGTTAATCATCAATCATCAATCATCAATCATATATCATCAATAATCAATCATCAAACATCAATCATCAATCATCATTCATAAATCATCAATCATCAATCATCAATCATCAATCATCATTCGTCAATCATCAATCATCAATCATCGATCATCAATCATCAATCATCAATCATCAATCATCAATCATCAATCATCAATCATCAATCATCAATCATCAATCATCAATCATCAATCATCAATCATCAATCATCAAACATCAATCATCAATAATCAACCATCAATCTTCTATTACCAGCCTTAAATCATCAATCATCAGTCATCAATCATAAATCGTTAATCTTCAATCATCAATCATCAATCATCTATCATCAATAATCAATCATCAAACATCAATCATCAATCATCAATCATCAATTATCAACCATCAATCATCATTCATCAATCATCAATCATCAATCATCAATCATCAATCATCAATCATCAATCATCAATCATCAATGATCAATAATCATTCGTCAATAATCAATCATCAATCATCGATCATCAATCATCAATCATCAATCATCAATCATCAATCATCAATCATCAATCATCAATCATCAATCATCAATCATCAATCATCAATCATCAATCATCAATCATCAATCATCAATCATCAATCATCAATCATCAATCATCAGTCATCAATCATCAATCATCAATCATCAATCTTCAATCATCAATCATCAATCATCAATCATCAATCATCAATCATCAATCATCAATCATCAATCATCAATCATCAATCATCAATCATCAATCATCAATCATCAATCATCAATCATCAATCATCAATCATCAATCATCAATCACCAATCATCAATCATCAATCATCAATCATCATTCATCAATCATCAATCATCAATCATCAATCATCAATCATCAATCATCAATCATCAAACATCAATCATCAATCATCAATCATCAATCATCAATCATCATTCATCAATCATCACTCATCAATCATCAATCATCAATCATCAATCATCATTCGTCAATCATCAATCATCAATCATCGATCATCAATCATCAATCATCAATCATCAATCATCAATCATCAATCATCAATCATCAATCATCAATCATCAATCATCAATCATCAATCATCAGTCATCAATCATCAATCATCAATCATCAATCATCAATCATCAATCATCAATCATCAATCATCAAACATCAATCATCAATCATCAATCATCAATCATCAAACATCAATCATCAATCATCAATCATCAATCATCAATCATGATTCATCAATCATCAATCATCAATCATCAATCATCAATCATCAATGATCAATCATCAATCATCAATCATCAATCATCAATCATAAATCATCAATCATAAATCATCAATCATCAATCAACAATCATCTATCTTCAATCATCAATCATCAAACATCAATGATCAATCATCAATCATCAATTATCAATCATCTATCATCACCCCACAGTCATTAATCATCAATCATCAATCATCAATCATCAACCATTAATTTTCAATCACCAGCCTTAAATTATCAATCATCAATCATCAATCTTCAATCATCAATCATAAATCGTTAATCATCAATCATCAATCATCAGTCATCAATCATCAATCAGCAATCATCAAGCATCAATCATCAATCATCAATCATCAATTATCAATTATCAACCATCAATCATCAATCATCAATCATCAATCATCAATCATCAATCATCAATCATCAATCATCAATCATCAATCATCAATCATCAATCATCAATCATCAATCATCAATCATCAATCATCAATCATCAAACATCAATCATCAATCATCAATCATCAATCATCAATCGTCATTCATCAATCATCAATCATCAATCATCAATCATCAATCATCAATCATCATTCGTCAATCATCAATCATCAATCATCAATCATCAATCATCAATCATCAATCTTCAATCATCAATCATCAATCATCAATCATCAATCATCAATCATCAATCATCATTCGTCAATCATCAATCATCAATCATCGATCATCAATCATCAATCATCAATCATCAATCATCAATCATCAATCATCAATCATCAATCATCAATCATCAATCATCAATCATCAATCATCAATCATCAATCATCAATCATCAATCATCAATCATCAATCATCAATCATCAAACATCAATCATCAATCATCAATCATCAATCATCAATCATCTATCATTAATCATCTATCATCAATCATCAATCATCAATCATCAATCATCAAACATCAATCATCAATCATCAATCATCAATGATCAATGATCAATGATCAATCATCAATCATCATTCATCAATCATCAATCATAAATCATCAATCATAAATCATAAATCATCAATCAACAATCATCTATCTTCAATCATCAATCATCAAACATCAATGATCAATCATCAATCATCAATTATCAATCATCTATCATCACCCAACAGTCATTTATCATCGATCATCAATCATCAATCATCAACCATTAATTTTCAATCACCAGCCTTAAATTATCAATCATCAATCATCAATCTTCAATCATCAATCATCAATCACCAATCATTAATCACCAATCATCAATCACCAATCATCAATCATAAATCATCAATCATAAATGATCGAACATCAATCATCAACCATCAATCATCAAACATCAATCATAAATAATACACAAATAATCTTCAATTACCAGCCTTAAATCATCAATCACAATCATCAATCATCAGTCATCAATCATAAATCGTTAATCATCAATCATCAATCATCAGTCATCAATCATCAATCAGCAATCATCAATCATCAATCATCAATTATCAACCATCAATCATCAATCATCAATCATCAATCATCAATCATCAATCATCAATCATAAATCATCAATCATCAATCAACAATCATCTATCTTCAATCATCAATCATCAAACATCAATGATCAATCATCAATCATCAATTATCAATCATCTATCATCACCCAACAGTCATTAATCATCAATCATCAATCATCAATCATCAATCATCAATCATCAATCATCAATCATCAATCATCAATCATCAATCATCAATCATCTATCATTAATCATCTATCATCAATCATCAATCATCAATCATCAAACATCAATCATCAATAATCAACCATCAATCTTCTATCACCAGCCTTAAATCATCAATCATCAGTCATCAATCATAAAGCGTTAATCATCAATCATCAATCATCAATCATCATTCATCAATCATCAATCATCAATCATCAATCATCAATCATCAATCATCAATCATCAATTATCAATCATCAATCATCAAACATCAATCATCAATCATCAATCATCAATCATCAATCATCATTCATCAATCATCAATCATCAATCATCAATCATCAAACATCAATCATCAATCATCAATCATCAATCATCAATCATCAATCATCAACCATCAATCATCAAACATCAATCATCAATAATCAACCATCAATCTTCTATTACCAGCCTTAAATCATCAATCATCAGTCATCAATCATAAATCGTTAATCATCAATCATCAATCATCAATCATCTATCATCAATAATCAATTATCAAACATCAATCATCAATCATCATTCATAAATCATCAATCATCAATCATCAATCATCAATCATCATTCGTCAATCATCAATCATCAATCATCGATCATCAATCATCAATCATCAATCATCAATCATCAATCATCAATCATCAATCATCAATCATCAATCATCAATCATCAATCATCAATCATCAAACATCAATCATCAATAATCAACCATCAATCTTCTATTACCAGCCTTAAATCATCAATCATCAGTCATCAATCATAAATCGTTAATCATCAATCATCAATCATCAATCATCTATCATCAATAATCAATCATCAAACATCAATCATCAATCATCAGTCATCAATCATCAATCATCAATCATCAATCATCAATCATCAATCATCAATCATCAATCATCAATCATCAATCATCAATCATCAATCATCAATCATCAATCATCAAACATCAATCATCTATCATCAATCATCAATCATCAATCGTCATTCATCAATCATCAATCATCAATCATCAATCATCAATCATCAATCATCAATCATCAATCATCAATCATCAATCATCAATCATCAATCTTCAATCATCAATCATCAATCATCAATCATCAATCATCAATCATCAATCATCAATCATCAATCATCAATCATCATTCGTCAATCATCAATCATCAATCATCGATCATCAATCATCAATCATCAATCATCAATCATCAATCATCAATCATCAATCATCAATCATCAATCATCAATCATCAATCATCAATCATCAATCATCAATCATCAATCATCAATCATCAATCATCAATCATCAATCATCAATCATCAATCATCAATCATCAAACATCAATCATCAATCATCAATCATCAATCATCAATCATCAATCATCAATCATCAATCATCTATCATTAATCATCTATCATCAATCATCAATCATCAATCATCAATCATCAAACATCAATCATCAATCATCAATCATCAATGATCAATGATCAATCATCAATCATCAATCATCAATCATCAATCATCAATCATAAATCATCAATCATAAATCATCAATCATCAATCAACAATCATCTATCTTCAATCATCAATCATCAAACATCAATGATCAATCATCAATCATCAATTATCAATCATCTATCATCACCCAACAGTCATTTATCATCAATCATCAATCATCAATCATCAACCATTAATTTTCAATCACCAGCCTTAAATTATCAATCATCAATCATCAATCTTCAATCATCAATCATCAATCACCAATCATTAATCATCAATCACCAATCATCAATCACCAATCATCAATCATAAATCATCAATCATAAATGATCGAATATCAATCATCAACCATCAATCATCAAACATCAATCATAAATAATCAACAAATAATCTTCAATTACCAGCCTTAAATCATCAATCACAATCATCAATCATCAGTCATCAATCATAAATCGTTAATCATCAATCATCAATCATCAGTCATCAATCATCAATCAGCAATCATCAATCATCAATCATCAATTATCAACCATCAATCATCAATCATCAATCACCAATCATCAATCATCAATCATCAATCATCAATCATCAAACATCAATCATGAATCATCAATCATCAATCATCATTAATCAATCATCAATCATCAATCATCAATCATCAATCATCATTCGTAAATCATCAATCATCAATCATCGATCATCAATCATCAATCATCAATCATCAATCATCAATCATCAATCATCAATCATCAATCATCAATCATCAATCATCAATCATCAATCATCAATCATCAATCATCAATCATCAATCATCAATCATCAATCATCAATCATCAATCATCAATCATCAATCATCAATCATCAATCATCAAACATCAATCATCAATCATCAATCATCAATCATCTATCATTAATCATCTATCATCAATCATCAATCATCAATCATCAATCATCAATCATCAATCATCAATGATCAATCATCAATCATCAATCATCAATCATCAATCATCAATCATCAATCATAAATCATCAATCATAAATCATCAATCATCAATCAACAATCATCTATCTTCAATCATCAATCATCAAATATCAATGATCAATCATCAATCATCAATTATCAATCATCTATCATCACCCAACAGTCATTAATCATCAATCATCAATCATCAATCATCAACCATTAATTTTCAATCACCAGCCTTAAATTATCAATCATCAATCATCAATCTTCAATCATCAATCATCAATCACCAATTATTAATCATCAATCACCAATCATCAATCATCAATCATAAATCATCAATCATAAATGATCGAACATCAATCATCAACCATCAATCATCAAACATCAATCATCAATAATCAACCATCAATCTTCTATTACCAGCCTTAAATCATCAATCATCAGTCATCAATCATAAATCGTTAATCATCAATCATCAATCATCAATCATCTATCATCAATAATCAATCATTAAACATCAATGACCAATCATCAATCATCAATTATCACTCATCAATCATCAATCATCTATCATCACCCAACAATCATTAATCAACAATCATCAATCATCAATCATCAATCATCAATCATCAATCATCAATCATCAATCATCAATCTTCAATCATCAATCATCAATCATCAATCATCAATCTTCAATCATCAATCATCAATCATCAATCATCAATCATCAATCATCAATCATCAATCATCAATCATCAATCATCATTCGTCAATCATCAATCATCAATCATCGATCATCAATCATCAATCATCAATCATCAATCATCAATCATCAATCATCAATCATCAATCATCAATCATCAATCATCAATCATCAATCATCAATCATCAATCATCAATCATCAATCATCAATCATCAATCATCAATCATCAATCATCAATCATCAAACATCAATCATCAATCATCAATCATCAATCATCAATCATCAATCATCAATCATCTATCATTAATCATCTATCATCAATCATCAATCATCAATCATCAATCATCAAACATCAATCATCAATCATCAATCATCAATGATCAATGATCAATCATCAATCATCAATCATCAATCATCAATCATCAATCATAAATCATCAATCATAAATCATCAATCATCAATCAACAATCATCTATCTTCAATCATCAATCATCAAACATCAATGATCAATCATCAATCATCAATTATCAATCATCTATCATCACCCAACAGTCATTTATCATCAATCATCAATCATCAATCATCAACCATTAATTTTCAATCACCAGCCTTAAATTATCAATCATCAATCATCAATCTTCAATCATCAATCATCAATCACCAATCATTAATCATCAATCACCAATCATCAATCACCAATCATCAATCATAAATCATCAATCATAAATGATCGAATATCAATCATCAACCATCAATCATCAAACATCAATCATAAATAATCAACAAATAATCTTCAATTACCAGCCTTAAATCATCAATCACAATCATCAATCATCAGTCATCAATCATAAATCATTAATCATCAATCATCAATCATCAGTCATCAATCATCAATCAGCAATCATCAATCATCAATCATCAATTATCAACCATCAATCATCAATCATCAATCACCAATCATCAATCATCAATCATCAATCATCAATCATCAAACATCAATCATGAATCATCAATCATCAATCATCATTAATCAATCATCAATCATCAATCATCAATCATCAATCATCATTCGTAAATCATCAATCATCAATCATCGATCATCAATCATCAATCATCAATCATCAATCATCAATCATCAATCATCAATCATCAATCATCAATCATCAATCATCAATCATCAATCATCAATCATCAATCATCAATCATCAATCATCAATCATCAATCATCAATCATCAATCATCAATCATCAATCATCAATCATCAATCATCAATCATCAAACATCAATCATCAATCATCAATCATCAATCATCTATCATTAATCATCTATCATCAATCATCAATCATCAATCATCAATCATCAATCATCAATCATCAATGATCAATCATCAATCATCAATCATCAATCATCAATCATCAATCATCAATCATAAATCATCAATCATAAATCATCAATCATCAATCAACAATCATCTATCTTCAATCATCAATCATCAAATATCAATGATCAATCATCAATCATCAATTATCAATCATCTATCATCACCCAACAGTCATTAATCATCAATCATCAATCATCAATCATCAACCATTAATTTTCAATCACCAGCCTTAAATTATCAATCATCAATCATCAATCTTCAATCATCAATCATCAATCACCAATTATTAATCATCAATCACCAATCATCAATCATCAATCATAAATCATCAATCATAAATGATCGAACATCAATCATCAACCATCAATCATCAAACATCAATCATCAATAATCAACCATCAATCTTCTATTACCAGCCTTAAATCATCAATCATCAGTCATCAATCATAAATCGTTAATCATCAATCATCAATCATCAATCATCTATCATCAATAATCAATCATTAAACATCAATGACCAATCATCAATCATCAATTATCACTCATCAATCATCAATCATCTATCATCACCCAACAATCATTAATCAACAATCATCAATCATCAATCATCAATCATCAATCATCAATCATCAATCATCAATCTTCAATCATCAATCATCAATCATCAATCATCAATGATCAATCATCAATCATCAATCATCAATCATCATTCGTCAATCATCAATCATCAATCATCAATCATCAATCATCAATCATCAATCATCAATCATCAATCTTCAATCATCAATCATCAATCATCAATCATCAATCATCAATCATCAATCATCAATCATCAATCATCAATCATCAATCATCAATCATCAATCATCATTCGTCAATCATCAATCATCAATCATCGATCATCAATCATCAATCATCAATCATCAATCATCAATCATCAATCATCAATCATCAATCATCAATCATCAATCATCAATCATCAATCATCAATCATCAATCATCAATCATCAATCATCAATCATCAATCATCAATCATCAATCATCAAACATCAATCATCAATCATCAATCATCAATCATCAATCATCAATCATCAATCATCTATCATTAATCATCTATCATCAATCATCAATCATTAATCATCAATCATCAAACATCAATCATCAATCATCAATCATCAATCATCAATGATCAATCATCAATCATCAATCATCAATCATCAATCATCAATCATAAATCATCAATCATAAATCATCAATCATCAATCAACAATCATCTATCTTCAATCATCAATCATCAAACATCAATGATCAATCATCAATCATCAATTATCAATCATCTATCATCACCCAACAGTCATTTATCATCAATCATCAATCATCAATCATCAACCATTAATTTTCAATCACCAGCCTTAAATTATCAATCATCAATCATCAATCTTCAATCATCAATCACCAATCATTAATCATCAATCACCAATCATCAATCACCAATCATCAATCATAAATCATCAATCATAAATGATCGAACATCAATCATCAACCATCAATCATCAAACATCAATCATCAAACATCAATCATGAATCATCAATTATCAATCATCAATCATCATTAATCAATCATCAATCATCAATCATTAATCATCAATCATCATTCGTAAATCATCAATCATCAATCATCGATCATCAATCATCAATCATCAATCATCAATCATCAATCATCAATCATCAATCATCAATCATCAATCATCAATCATCAATCATCAATCATCAATCATCAATCATCAATCATCAATCATCAATCATCAATCATCAATCATCAATCATCAAACATCAATCATCAATCTTCAAGCATCAATCATCAATCATCTATCATTAATCATCTATCATCAATCATCAATCATCAATCATCAAACATCAATCATCAATTATCAATGATCAATCATCAATCATCAATCATCAATCATCAATCATCAATCATCAATCATAAATCATCAATCATAAATCATCAATCATCAATCAACAATCATCTATCTTCAATCATCAATCATCAAATATCAATGATCAATCATCAATCATCAATTATCAATCATCTATCATCACCCAACAGTCATTAATCATCAATCATCAATCATCAACCATTAATTTTCAATCACCAGCCTTAAATTATCAATCATCAATCTTCAATCATCAATCATCAATCACCAATTATTAATCATCAATCACCAATCATCAATCATCAATCATCAATCATAAATCATCAATCATAAATGATCGAACATCAATCATCAACCATCAATCATCAAACATCAATCATCAATAATCAACCATCAATCTTCTATTACCAGCCTTAAATCATCAATCATCAGTCATCAATCATAAATCGTTAATCATCAATCATCAATCATCAATCATCAATCATCTATCATCAATAATCAATCATTAAACATCAATGACCAATCATCAATCATCAATTATCACTCATCAATCATCAATCATCTATCATCACCCAACAATCATTAATCAACAATCATCAATCATCAATCATCAATCATCAATCATCAATCATCAATCTTCAATCATCCATCATCAATCATCTATCATCAATCATCAATCATCAATCATCAATCATCAACCATCAATCTTCAATCACCGGCCTTAAATCATCAATCATCAATCATCAATCTTCAATCATCAATCATCAATCATCAATCATCAATCATCAATCATCAATCATCAATCATCAATCATCAATCATCAATCATCAATCATCAATCATCAATCATCAATCATCAATCATCAATCATCAATCATCAATCATCAATCATCAATCATCAATCATCAATCATCAATCATCAATCATCAATCATCAATCAGCAATCATCAATCATCAATAATCAATCATCAATCATCAATCATCAATCATCAATCATCAATCATCAATCATCAATCATCAATCATCAATCATCAATCTTCAATCATCAATCATCAGTCATCAATTATCAATCATCAATCATCAATCGTCAATCATTAATCATCAATTATCAATCATCAATCATCAATCATCAATCATCAATCAACAATCATCAATCATCAATCATCAGTCATCAATTATTAATCATCAATCATCAATCATCAATAATCAACCATCAATCTTCTATTATCAGCCTTAAAGCATCAATCACAATCATCAATCATCAATCATCAATCATAAATCCTTAATCATCAATCATCAATTATCAATCATCAATCATCAATCATCAATCATCAACATCACCCAACAATCATTAATCAATAATAATCAATCATCAATCATTAATCATCAATCATCAATCATCAATCATCAATCATCTATCATCACCCAAAAATCATTAATCATCAATCATCAATCATCAATCATCAACCATCAATCTTCAATCACCAGCCTTAAATCATCAATCATCAATCATTAATCTTCAATCATCAATCATCAATCATCAGTCATTAATCATCAATCCTCAATCATCAATCATCATTCATCAATCATCAATCATCAATCATCAATCATCAATCATCAATCATCAATCATCAATCATCAATCATCAATCATCAATCATCAATCATCAGTCATCAATCATCAATCATCAATCATCAATCATCAATCATCAATCATAAATCATCAATCATCAATAATCAATCATCAATCATCAATCATCAATCATCAATTATCAATCAATAATCCTCAATCATCAATCATCAATCATCAATCATCAATCATCAATCATCAATCATCAATCATCAATCATCAATCATCAATCATCAATCATCAATCATCAATCATCAATCATCAATCATCAATCATCAATCATCAATCATCAATCATCAATCATCAATCATCAATCATCAGTCATCAATCATCAATCATCAATCATCAATCATCAATCAACAATCATCCATCATCAATCATCAATCATCAAACATCAATGATCAATCATCAATCATCAATCATCAATTATCAATCATCAATTATCAATCATCTATCATCTTAACAGTCATTTATCGTTAATCATCAATCATCAATCATCAATCATCAACCATCAATCTTCAATCACAAGCCTTAAATCATCAATCATCAATCATCAATCTTCAATCGTCAATCATCAATCATCAATCATCAATCATCAATCATCAATCATCAATCATCAATCATCAATCATCAATCATCAATCATCAATCATCAATCATCAATCATCAATCATCTATCATCAATCATCAATCATCAATCATCAATCATCAATCATCAATCATCAATCATCAATCATCAATCATCAATCATCAATCATCAATCATCAATCATCAATCATCAATCATCAATCATCAATCATCAATCATCAATCATCACTCATCAATCATCAATCATCAATAATCAATAATCAATCATCAATCATCAATCATCAATCATCAATCATCAATCATCAATCATCAATCATCAATCATCAATCATCAATCATCAATCATAAATCATCAATCATCAATCATCAATCATCACTCATAAATCATCAATCATCAATTATCAACCATCAATCATCAATCATCAATCATCAATTATCAATTATCAATCATCAATCATCAATCATCAATCATCAATCATCAATCATCAATTATTAATCATCAATCATCAATCATCAATCATCAATCATCGATCACCAATCATCAATCATCAATCATCAATCATAAATCATCAATCATTAATCATCGAACATCAATCATCAATCATCAAACATTCATCAATAATCAACAAATAATATTCAATTACCAGCCTTAAATCATCAATCACAATGATCAATCATCAGTCATCAATCATAAATCGTTAATCATCAATCATCAATCATCAGTCATCAATCATCAATCAGCAATCATCAATCATCAATAATCAATCATCAATCATCAATCATCAATCATCAATCATCAATCATCAATCATCAATCATCAATCATCTATCATCACCCAACAATCATTAATCATCAATCATCAATCATCAACCATCAATCTTCAATCACCAGCCTTAAATCATCAATTATCAATCATCAATCTTCAATCATCAATCATCAATCATCAGTCATCAATCATCACCCAACAATCATCAATCATCAATCATCAATCATCAATCATCATTCATCAATCAGCAATCATCAATCATCAATCATCAATCATCAATCATCAATCATCAATCATCAATCATCAGTCATCAATCATCAATCATCAATCATCAATCATCATTCATCAATCAACGATCATCCATCATCAATCATCAATCATCAAACATCAATGATCAATCATCAATCATCAATCATCAACCATCAATCTTCAATCATCAATCATCAATCATCAATCATCAATCATCAATCATCAATCATCTATCATCACCCAACAATCATTAATCATCAATCATCAATCATCAACCATCAATCTTCAATCACCAGCCTTAAATCATCAATCATCAATCATCAATCTTCAATCATCAATCATCAATCATCAGTCATCAATCATCAATCCTCAATCATCAATCATCAATCATCAATCATCAATCATCAATCATCAATCATCAATCATCAATCATCAATCATCAATCATCAATCATCAATCATCAGTCATCAATCATCAATCACCAATCATCAATCATCAATCATCAATCATCAATCATCAATCATCAATCATCAATCATCAATCATCAGTCATCAATCATCAATCAGCAATCATCAATCATCAATAATCAATCATCAATCATCAATCATCAATCATCAATCATCAATCATCAATCATCAATCATCTATCATCACCCAACAATCATTAATCATCAATCATCAATCATCAACCATCAATCTTCAATCACCAGCCTTAAATCATCAATTATCAATCATCAATCTTCAATCATCAATCATCAATCATCAGTCATCAATCATCACCCAACAATCATTAATCATCAATCATCAATCATCAATCATCTACCATCAATCTTCAATCACCAGCCTTAAATCATCGAACATCAATCATCAATCTTCAATCATCAATCATCAATCATCAGTCATCAATCATCAATCCTCAATCATCAATCATCAATCATCAATCATCAATCATCAATCATCAATCATCAATCATCAATCATCAATCATCAATCATCAATCATCAATCATCAATCATCAATCATCAATCATCAATCATCAATCATCAATCATCAATCATCAATCATCAATCATCAATCATCAATCATCAATCATCAGTCATCAATCATCAATCATCAATCATCAATCATCAATCATCAATCATCAATCATCAATCATCAATCATCAATCATCAATCATCAATCATCAATCATCAATTATCAATCATCAATCCTCAATCATCAATCATCAATCATCAATCATCAATCATCAATCATCAATCATCAAACATCAATCATCAATCATCAATCATCAATCATCAATCATCAATCATCAATCATCAATCATCAATCATCAATCATCAATCATCAATCATCAATCATCAATCATCAGTCATCAATCATCAATCATCAATCATCAATCATCAATCAACAATCATCCATCATCAATCATGAATCATCAAACATCAATGATCAATCATCAATCATCAATCATCAATCATCAATTATCAATCATCAATCATCAATCATCAATCATCTATCATCTTAACAGTCATTAATCATCAATCATCAATCATCAATCATCAATCATCAACCATCAATCTTCTATCACCAGCCTTAAATCATCAATCATCAATCATCAATCTTCAATCGTCAATCATCAATCATCAATCATCAATCATCAATCATCAATCATCAATCATCAATCATCAATCATCAATCATCAATCATCAATCATCAATCATCAATCATCAATCTTCAATCATCAATCATCAATCATCAATCATCAATCATCAATCATCAATCATCAATCATCAATCATCAATCATCAATCATCAATCATCAATCATCAATCATCAATCATCAATCATCAATCATCAATCATCAATCATCAATCAACAATCATCAATCATCAATCATCAATCATCAATCATCAATCATCAATCATCAATCATCAATCATCAATCATCAATCATCAATCATCAATCATCAATCATCAATCATCAATCATCAATCATCAATCATCAATCATCAATCATAAATCATCAATCATCAATCATCAATCAACAATCATCAATCATCACTCATAAATCATCAATCATCAATTATCAACCATCAATCATCAATCATCAATCATCAATTATCAATCATCAATCATCAATCATCAATCATCAATCATCAATTATTAATCATCAATCATCAATCATCAATCATCAATCATCGATCACCAATCATCAATCATCAATCATCAATCATCAATCATTAATCATCGAACATCAATCATCAATCATCAAACATCAATCATCAATAATCAACAAATAATCTTCAATTACCAGCCTTAAATCATCAATCACAATCATCAATCATCAGTCATCAATCATAAATCGTTAATCATCAATCATCAATCATCAGTCATCAATCATCAATCAGCAATCATCAATCATCAATCATCAATCATCAATCATCAATCATCAATCAGCAATCATCAATCATCAATCATCAATCATCAATCATCAATCATCATTCGTCCATCATCAATCATCAATCATCGATCATCAATCATCAATCATCAATCATCAATCATCAATCATCAATCATCAATCATCAATCATCAATCATCAATCATCAATCATCAATCATCAATCATCAATCATCAATCATCAATCATCAATCATCAATCATCAATCATCAATCATCGATCATCAATCATCAATCATCAATCATCAATCATCAATCATCAATCATCAATCATCAATCATCAATCATCAAACATCAATCATCAATCATCAATCATCAATCATCAATCATCATTCATCACTCATCAATCATCAATCATCAATCATCAATCATCAATCATCATTCGTCCATCATCAATCATCAATCATCGATCATCAATCATCAATCATCAATCATCAATCATCAATCATCAATCATCAATCATCAATCATCAATCATCAATCATCAAACATCAATCATCAATCATCAATAATCAATCATCAATCATCAATCATCATCATCTATCATTAATCATCTATCATCAATCATCAATCATCAATCATTAAACATCAATCATCAATCATCAGTCATCAATCATCAGTCATCATTCATTAATCGTCAATCATCAATCATCATCATCAAGCATCAATCATCACTTATCAATCATCAATCATTAATAATCTATCATCAATCATCAATCATCATCATCAATCATCAATCATCAATCATCAATCATCAATCATCAATCATCAATCATCAATCATCAATCATCAATCATCAATCATCAATCATCAATCATCAATCATCATCATCAATCATCAATCATCAATCATCAATCATCAATCATCAATCATCAATCATAAATCATCAATCATCAACCATCAATCATCAATCATCAATCATCAATTATCAATCATCAATTATCAATCATCAATCATCAATCATCAATCATCAATCATCAAACATCAATCATCAATCATCAATCATCAATCATCAATCATCAATCATCAATCATCACTCATCAATCATCAATCAGCAATCATCAATCATCAATCATCAATCATCAATCATCAATCATCAATCATCATTCGTCCATCATCAATCATCAATCATCGATCATCAATCATCAATCATCAATCATCAATCATCGATCATCAATCATCAATCATCAATCATCAATCATCAATCATCAATCATCAATCATCAATCATCAATCATCAATCATCAATCATCAAACATCAATCATCAATCATCAATCATCAATCATCAATCATCATTCATCAATCATCAATCATCAATCATCGATCATCAATCATCAATCATCAATCATCAATCATCATTCGTCCATCATCAATCATCCATCAATCATCGATCATCAATCATCAATCATCATCATCAATCATCAATCATCAATCATCAATCATCAATCATCAATCATCAATCATCAATCATCAATCATCAATCATCAATCATCAATCATCAATCATCAAACATCAATCATCAATCATCAATAATCAATCATCAATCATCAATCATCAATCATCAATCATCTATCATTAATCATCTATCATCAATCATCAATAATCAATCATTAAACATCAATCATCAATCATCAGTCATCAATCATCAGTCATCAATCATCAATCGTCAATCATCAATCATCAATCATCAAGCATCAATCATCACTTATCAATCATCAATCATTAATAATCAATCATCAATCATCAATCATCAATCATCAATCATCAATCATCAATCATCAATCATCAATCATCAATCATCAATCATCAATCATCAATCATCAATCATCAATCATCAATCATCAATCATCAATCATCAATCATCAATCATCAATCATCAATCATCAATCATCAATCATCAATCATCAATCATCAATCATCGATCATCATCATCAATCATCAATCATCAATCATCAATCATCAATCATCAAACATCAATCATCAATCATCAATCATCAATCATCAATCATCAACCATCATTCATCAATCATCAATCATCAATCATCAATCATCAATCATCATTCGTCCATCATCAATCATCAATCATCGATCATCAATCATCAATCATCAATCATCAATCATCAATCATCAATCATCAATCATCAATCATCAATCATCAATCATCAATCATCAATCATCAATCATCAATCATCAATCATCAATCATCAATCATCAATCATCAATCATCAATCATCAAACATCAATCATCAATCATCATAATCAATCATCAATCATCAATCATCAATCATCAATCATCTATCATTAATCATCTATCATCAATCATCAATCATCAATCATTAAACATCAATCATCAATCATCAGTCATCAATCATCAGTCATCAATAATTAATCGTCAATCATCAATCATCAATCATCAAGCATCAATCGTCACTTATCAATCATCAATCATTAATAATCAATCATCAATCATCAATCATAAATCATCAATCATCAATCATCAATCATCAATCATCAATCATCAATCATCAATCATCAATCATCAATCATCAATCATCAATCATCAATCATCAATCATCAATCATCAATCATCAATCATCAATCATCAATCATCAATCATCAATCATCAATCATCAATCATCAATCATCAATCATCAATCATCAATCATCAGTCATCAATCATCAATCGTCAATCATCAATCATCAATCATCAAGCATCAATTATCAATCACCAATTATCAATCATCAATCATCAATCATCAATCATCAATCATCAATCATCAATCATCAATCATCAATCATCAATCATCAATCATCAATCATCAATCATCAATTATCAATCATCAAACATCAATCATCAATCATCAGTCATCTGTCATAAATGATCAATATCATCAATCATCAATCATCAATCATTAATAATCAATCATCAATCATCAATCATCAATCATTAATCATCAATCATCAATCATAAATCATCAATCATCAATCATCAATCATCAATCATCAATCATCAATCATCAATCATCAATCACCAATCATCAATCATCAATCATCAATCATCCATCATCAATCATCAATCATCAATCGTCAATCATTAATCATCAATCATCAATTATCAATAATCAATCATCAATCATCAATCATCAAACATCAAACATCAATCATCAATCATCAGTCATCA
>CATOZT010000201.1:0-56042 GCA_954870665.1 Stratiomys singularior
TGATTGATGACTGATGATTGATGATTGATGATTGATGATTTAAGGCTGGTAATTGAAGATTGATGGTTGATTATTGATGATTGGTGTTCGCTGATTGATGGTTGATGATTGATGTTCGATGATTGATGATTGATGATTAATAATTGATGATTGATGATTAATGATTGATGATTGATGATTGATTATGATGATTGATGATTGACGATTGATTATTGATGATTGATGATTGATTATTAATGATTTATTATTGATGACTGATGATTGATGATTGATGATTGATGATTAATGATTAATGATTGATGATTGAAGATTGATGATTGATGATTGATGATTGATGATTGATGATTGCTGACTGACGATTGAGAATTGATGATTGATGATTGATGATTGATGATTGATGATTGATAATTGATGATTGATATTGATGATTGATGATTGATGATTGATGATTTATAATTTATGACTGATGACTGATGATTGCTGATTGACGTTTGATGATTGATGATTGATGATTAATGATTGATGATTGATTATTGATGATTGATGATTGATCATTGATCATTGATGATTGATGATTGATGATTGATTACTGATGATTGATGATTGATGATTGATGATAGATGATTGATGATTGATGATTGATGATTGATCATTGATCATTGATGATTGATGATTGATGATTGATGATTCATGATTGATGATTGATGATTGATGATTGATGATTGATGATTGACGATTGATGATTGATGATTGATGATTGATGATTGACGAATGATGATTGATGATTGATGATTGATGATTGATGATTGATGATTGATGATTGATGATTGACGATTGATGATTGATAATTGATGATTGATGATTAATGATTGATGATTGATGAATGATGATTGTTGATTGATGATTGATGATTTGTGAATGATGATTGATGATTGACGATTGATGATTGATGATTGATTCATGATGATTGATGATTGATGATTGATGATTGATGATTGATGATTGATGATTGATGATGATGATTGATGATTGATAATTGGTGATTGGTGATTGATGATTAATGATTGTTGGGTGATGATAGATGATTGGCGATTGATAATTGATGATTGATTATTGATCATTGATCATTGATGATTGATGATTGATGATTGATGATTGATGATTGATGTTTGATGATTGATGATTGATGATTGATGATTGATGATTGATGATTGATGATTGATGATTGATGAATGATGATTGGTGATTGATGATTGATGACTGATGATTGATGATTGATGATTGTTGATTGGAGATTGATGATTGATGATTAATGATTGATGATTGATGATTGATGATTGATGATTGACGATTGATGATTGATGATTAATAATTGATGATTAATATGATGATTGATGATTAATGATTGATGATTGATAATTTATTACTGATGACTGATGATTGATGATTGACGTTTGATGATTGATGATTGATGATTGATGATTGATGATTGATGATTGATGATTGATTATTGATGATTGATGATTGATGATTGGTGATTGATGATTGATGATTGATGATTTATGATTGATGATTGATGATTGATGATTGATGATTGATGATTGATGATTGATGATTGATGATTAACGATTTATGATTGATGACTGATGATTGATGATTGATGATTGATGATTTAAGGCTGGTAATTGAGAATTGATGGTTTATTATTGATGATTGATGTTCGGTGATTGATGATTGATGATTGATTTTCGATGATTGATGATTGATGATTGATGATTGGTGATTGAGGATTGATGATTAATGATTGATGATTGAGGATTGATGATTGATGATTGATGATTGATGATTGATGATTAATAATTGATGATTGATGATTGATGATTGGTGATTGATGATTGATTATTGATGATTGATGATTGATGATTGATGATTGATTATTGATGATTGATAAATGATTATTAATGATTTATTATTGATGACGGATGATTGATGGTTGATAATTGATGATTAATGATTGATGATTGATGATTGATGATTGATGATTGATGATTGATGATTGATGCTTGATGATTAATGATTGATGATTGATGATTGATGATTGATGATTGATGATTGATGATTGATAATTGATGATTGATGATTGATGATTGATGATTGATGATTGATGATTGATGATTGATGATTGATGATTCATGATTGATGATTGATGATTGATGATTGATGATTGATGATTGATGATTGATGATTGATTATTGATGATTCATGATGATGATTGATGATTGATGATTGGTGATTGGTGATTGATGATTAATGATCGTTGGGTGATGATAGATGAATGATGATTGATGATTGATCATTGATGATTGATGATTGATGATCATGAGTGATGATTGATGATTGATGATTGATGATTGATAATTGATGATTGATGATTGATGGTTGATAATTGATGATTGATGATTGGTGATTGATGATTGATGATTGATGATTGATGATTGATGATTGATGATTGATGATTGATGATTGATGATTGATGATTGATGATTGATGATTGATGATTGATGATTGATGATTGATGATTGATGATTGATGATTGATGATTGATGATTGATGATTGATGATTGATGATTGATGATTGATGATTGATGATTGATGATTGATGATTGATGATTGATGATTGATGATTGATGATTGGTGATTGATGATTGATGATTGATGATTGATGATTGATGATTGATGATTGATGATTGATGATTGATGATTGATGATTCATGATTGATGATTGATGATTGGTGATTGGTGATTGATGATTAATGATCGTTGGGTGATGATAGATGAATGATGATTGATGATTGATCATTGATGATGGATGATTGATGATTGATGATTGATGATTGATGATTGATGATTGATGATTGATGATTGATGATTGATGATTGATGTTTGATGATTGATGATTGATGATTGATAATTGATGATTGATGATTGATGGTTGATAATTGATGATTGATGACTGGTGATTGATGATTGATGATTGATGATTGATGATTGATGATTGATGATTGATGATTGATGATTGATGATTGATGTTTGATGATTGATGATTGATGATTGATGATTGATGATTGATGATTGATGAGTGATGATTGATGATTGATGATTGATGATTGATGATTGATGATGGATGATTGATGATTGATGATTGATGATTGATGATTGATGATTGATGAATGATGATTGATGTTTGATGATTGATGATTGATGATTGATAATTGATGATTGATCATTAACGATTTATGATTGATGAAAGATGATTGATGATTGATGATTGATGATTTAAGGCTGGTAATTTAAGATGATGGTTGATTATTGATGATTGATGTTTGATGATTGATGGTTGATGATTGATGTTCGATGATTGATGATTTATGATTGATGATTGATGATTGATGATTGATGATTGGTGATTGATGATTGATGATTGATGATTGATGATTAATGATTGATGATTGATGATTGATGATTGATGATTGATGATTGATGTTTGATGATTGATGATTGATGATTGATAATTGATGATTGATAATTGATGGTTGATAATTGATGATTGATGACTGGTGATTGATGATTGATGATTGATGATTGATGATTGATGATTGATGATTGATGATTGATGATTGATGATTGATGATTGATGATTGATGTTTGATGATTGATGATTGATGATTGATGATTGATGATTGATGAGTGATGATTGATGATTGATGATTTATGATTGATGATTGATGATGGATGATTGATGATTGATGAATGATGATGATGACTGATGATTGATGATTGATGGTTGTTGATTGGAGATTGATGATTGATGATTGATGATTGATGATTGATGATTGATGATTGGTGAATGATGATTGATGGATTGACGATTGATGATGATGATTGATGATTGATGATTGATTATTGATGATTGATGATTGATAATTGGTGATTGGTGATTGATGATTAATGATTGTTGGATGATGATAGATGATTGACGATTGATGATTGATGATTGATTATTGATCATTGATGATTGATGATTGACGATTGATGATTGATGATTGATGATTGATGATTGATGATTGATGATTGATGATTGATGATTGATGATTGATGATTGATGATTGATGATTGATGATTGATGATTGATGATTGATGATTTATGATTGATGATTGATGATTGATGATTGATGATTGATGATTGATGATTGATGATTGATGATTGATGATTGATGATTGATGATTGATGATTGATGATTGATGATTGATGATTGATGATTGATGATTGATGATTGATGATTGATGATTGATGATTGATGATTGATGATTGATGATTGATGATTGTTGACTGATGATTGATGATTGATGATTGATGATTGATGATTGATGATTGATGATTGATGATTGATGATTGATGATTAATGATTGATGTTGATGATTGATGATTGATGATGATGATTGATGATTGATGATTAATGATTGATGATTGATGATTGATGATTGATGATTCATGATTGATGATTGATGATTGGTGATTGGTGATTGGTGATTGATGATTAATGATAGTTGGGTGATGATAGATGAATGATGATTGATGATTGATCATTGATGATTGATGATTGATGATTGATGATTGATGATTGATGATTGATGATTGATGATTGATGATTGATGATGATGATTGATGTTTGATGATTGATGATTGATGATTGATGATTGATGATTGATAATTGATGATTGATGATAGATGGTTGATAATTGATGATTGATGATTGGTGATTGATGATTGATGATTGATGATTGATGATTGATGATTGATGATTGATGATTGATGATTGATGATTGATGATTGATGATTGATGATTGATGATTGATGATTGATGATTGATGATTGATGATTGATGATTTATGATTGATGATTGATGATTGATGATTGATGATTGATGATTGATGATTGATGATTGATCATTGATGATTGATGATGGATGATTGATGATTGATGATTGATGATTGATGATGGATGATTGATGATTGATGATTGATGATTGATGATTGATGATTGATGATTGATGATTGATTATTGATGATTGATGATTGATGTTTGATGATTGATGATTAACGATTTATGATTGATGACTGATGATTGATGATTGATGATTGATGATTGATGATTGTTGATTGATGATTGATGATTGATGATTGATGATTGATGATTGATGATTGATGGTTGATGATTGATGATGATGATTGATGATTGATGATTGATGATTGATGATTGATGATTGATGATTGATGATTGATGATTGATGATTGATGATTGATGATTGATGATTGATGATTGATGATTGATGATTGATGATTGATGATTGATGATTGATGTTGATGATTGATGATTGATGATTGATGATTGATGATTGATGATTGATGATTGATGCTTGATGATTGATGATTGATGATTGATATTTGATGATTGATGATTGATGATGATGATTGATGATTGATGATTGATGATTGATGATTGATAATTGATAATTGACAATTGATAATTGATGATTGATGATTGATGACTCATGTTTGATGATTGATGATTGATGATTGATGATTGATGATTGATGATTGATGACTGATGATTGATGATTGCTGATTGATGATTGATGATTGATGATTGATGATTGATGATTGATGATTGATGATTGATGATTGATGATTGATGATTGATGGTTGATGATTGATGATTGATGATTGATGATTGATGATTGATGATTGATGATTGATGATTGATGATTGATGATTGGTGATTGATGATTAATGATTGATGATTGATGATTGATGATTGATGATTGATGATTGATGATTGGTGATTGATGATTAATGATTGTTGAGTGATGACAGATGATTGATGATTGATTATTGATGATTGATGATTGATGATTGATCATTGATCATTGATCATTGATCATTGATGATTGATGATTGATGATTGATGATTGATGATTGATGATTGATGATTGATGAGTGATGTTTGATGATTGATGATTGATCATTGATGATTGATGATTGATGATTAATGATTAATGATTGATGATCGATGATTGATGATTGATGATTGATGATTGATGATTGATGATTGATGATTGATGATTGATGATTGATGATTGATGATTGATGATTGATTATTGATGATTGATGATTGATGATTGATGATTGATGATTGATGATTGAGGATTGATGATTGATGATTGATGATTGATGATTGATGATTGATGATTGATGATTGATGATTGATGATTGATGATTGATAATTGATGATTGATGATTGATGATTGATGATTGATGATTGATGATTGATGATTTATGATTGATGATTGATGATTGATGATTGATGATTGATGATTGATGATTGATGATTGATGATTGATGATTGATGATTGATGATTGATGATTGATGATTGATGATTGATGATTGATGATTGATGGTTGATGATTGATGCTTGTTGATTGATGATTGATTGTTAATGATTGATGATTGATGATTGATAATTGAGAATTGATATTGATGATTGATGATTGATGATTGATGATTGACGATTGATATTTAATGACTGATTACTGATGATTGATGATTGATGATTGATGATTGACGATTGATAATTAATGACTGAAGACTGATGATTGATGATTGATGATTGATGATTGATGATTGATGATTGATGATTGATGATTCATGATTGATGATGATGATTGATGATTGATGATTGATGATTGATGATTGATGATTGATGATTGATGATGATAATTGATGATTGATGATTGATGATTGATGATTGATGATTGATGATTGATGATTCATGATTGATAATTGATGATTGATGATTGATGATTGATGATTGATGATTGATGATTGATGATTGATGACTGATGATTGATGATTGATAATTGATGATTGATGATTGATGATTGATGATTGATGATTGATGATTCATGATTGATAATTGATGATTGATGATTGATGATTGATGATTGATGATTGATGATTGATTGTTGATGATTGATGATTGATGATTGATGATTGATGATTGATGATGATGATTGATGATTGATGATTGATGATTGATGATTGATGATTGATTATTTATGATTGATGATTAATGACTGACTTTTAATGATTGATGATTGGTGACTGATGATTGATGCTTGATGATTGATGATTGATTATTGACGATTGATGATTGATGACTGATAATTGATGACTGATGATTGATGATTGATGTTTGATGATTGATGATTGATGATTGATGATTTATGATTGATGATTGACGATTGATGATTGATGATTGATGATTGATGATTGATGATTGATGATTGATGATTGATGATTGATGATTGATGATTGATGATTGAGATGATGATGTTGATGAATGACGATGATGATTGATGATTGATGATTGACGAATGATGATTGATGATTGATGATTGATGATTGATGATTGATGATTGATGATTGATGATTGATGATTGATATTTGATGATTGATGATTGATGATTGATGATTGATAATTGATAATTGACAATTGATGATTGATGATTGATGATTGATGACTCATGATTGATGATTGATTATTGATGATTGATGATTGATGATTGATGATTGATGATTGATGATTGATGATTGATGATTGATGATTGATGATTGCTGATTGATGATTGATGATTGATGATTGATGATTGATGATTGATGATTGATGATTGATGATTGATGATTGATGATTGATGATTGAACATTGATGATTGATGATTGATGATTGATGATTGATTATTGATGGTTGATGATTGATGATTGATGATTGATGATTGATGATTGATGATTGATGATTGATGATTGATGATTGATGATTGATGATTGATATTTGATGATTGATGATTGATGATTGATGATTGATAATTGACAATTGATGATTGATGATTGATGATTGATGACTCATGATTGATGATTGATTATTTATGATTGATGATTGATGATTGATGATTGATGATTGATGATTGATGATTGATGATTGATAATTGATGATTGATGATTGATGATTGATGATTGATGATTGATGATTGATGATTGATGATTGATAATTGATGATTGATGATTGATGATTGATGATTGATGATTGATGATTGATGATTGATGATTGATGATTGATGATTGATGATTGATGATTGATGATTGATGATTGATGATTGATGATTGATGATTGATTATTTATGATTGATGATTAATGACTGACTATTAATGATTGATGATTGGTGACTGATGATTGATGCTTGATGATTGATGATTGATTATTGACGATTGATGATTGATGATTGATATTTGATGATTGATGATTGATGATTGATAAAATATAATTGACAATTGATGATTGATGATTGATGACTCATGATTGATGATTGATTATTGATGATTGATGATTGATGATTGATGATTGATGATTGATGATTGATGATTGCAATTGATGATGGATGATTGATGATTGATGATGATGATTGATGATTGATGATTGATGATTGATGATTGATGATTGATGATTGAACATTGATGATTGATGATTGATGATTGATGATTGATGATTGATGATTTATGATTGATGATTGATGATTGATGATTGATGATCGATGATTGATGATTGATGATTGATGATTGATGATTGATGATTGATGGTTGATGATTGATGCTTGATGATTGATGATTGATTGTTAATGATTGATGATTGATGATTGATAATTGAGAATTGATATTGATGATGATGATTGATGATTGATGATTGACGATTGATATTTAATGACTGATGACTGATGATTGATGATTGATGATTGATGATTGACGATTGATAATTAATGACTGATGACTGATGATTGATGATTGATTATTGATCTTTGATTATTGATGATTGATCATTGATCATTGATCATTGATGATTGATGATTGATGATTGATGATTGATGATTGATGATTGATGAGTGATGTTTGATGATTGATGATTGATGATTGATGATTGATGATTGATGATTGATGATTGATGATTGATGATTAATGATTAATGATTGGTGATCGATGATTGATGATTGATGATTGAACATTGATGATTGATGATTGATGATTGATGATTGATGATTGATGATTGATGGTTGATGATTGATGATTGATGATTGATGATTGATGATTGATGATTGATGATTGATGATTGATGATTGATGATTGATGATTGATGATTGATGATTGATGATTGATGATTGATGATTGATGATTGATGATTGATGATTGATGATTGATGATTGATGATTGATGATTGATGATTGGTGATTTATGATTAATGATTGTTGGTGATGACAGATGATTGATGATTGATGATTGATTATTGATGATTGATGATTGATCATTGATCATTGATCATTGATGATTGATGATTGATATTTGATGATTGATGATTGATGATTGATGATTGATAATTGATAATTGACAATGATGATTGATGATTGATGATTGATGATTGATAACTCATGATTGATGATTGATGATTGATGATTGATGATTGATGATTGATGATTGATGATTGCTGATTGATGATTCATGATTGATAATTGATGATTGATGATTGATGATTGATGATTGATGATTAAACATTGATGATTGATGATTGATGATTGATGATTGATGGTTGATGATTGATGATTGATGATTGATGATTGATGATTGATGATTGATGATTGATGATTGATGATTGATGATTGATGATTGATGATAGATGATTGATGATCTATGATTGATGATTGATGATTGGTGATTGATGATTAATGATTGTTGGGTGATGACAGATGATTGATGATTGATGATTGATTATTGATCATTGATGATTGATGATTGATCATTGATCATTGATCATTGATTATTGATCATTGATCATTGATGATTGATGATTGATGATTGATGATTGATGATTGATGATTGATGATTGATGATTGATGATTGATGATTGATGATTGATGAGTGATGTTTGATGATTCATGATTGATGATTGATGATTGATGATTGATGATTGATGATTGATGATAATGATTAATGATTGATGATCGATGATTGATGATTGATGATTGATGATTGATGATTGATGATTGATGATTGATGATTGATGATTGATGATTGATGATTGATGATTGATGATTGATGATTGATGATTGATGATTGATTATTGATGATTGATGATTGATGATTGATGATTGATGATTGATGATTGAGGATTGATGATTGATGATTGATGATTGATGATTGATGATTGATGATTGATGATTGATGATTGATGATTGATGATTGATGATTGATGATTGATGATTGATGATTGATGATTGATGATTGATGATTGATGATTGATGATTGATGATTGATGATTGATGATTGATAATTGATGATTGATTTTTTATGATTGTTGATTCATTATTAATGATTGATGATTGATGACTGATGATTGATGCCTGATGATTGATGATTGATGATTGACGATTGATGATTGATGACTGATGATTGATGACTGATGATTGATGATTGATGATTGATGATTGATGATTGATGATTGATGATTGATGATTGATGATTGATGATTGATGATTGATAAATGATGATTGATGATTGATGATTGATGATTGATGATTGGTGATTGATGATTGATGATTAATGATTGTTGGGTGATGATTGATGATTGATGATTGATGATTGATGATTGATGATTGAACATTGATGATTGATGATTGATGATTGATGATTGATGATTGATGGTTGATGATTGATGATTGATGATTGATGATTGATGATTGATGATTGATGATTGATGATGATGATTGATGATTGATGATTGATGATTGATGATTGATATTTGATGATTGATGATTGATGATTGATGATGTATAATTGACAATTGATGATTGATGATTGATGATTGATGACTCATGATTGATGATTGATTATTTATGATTGATGATTGATGATTGATGATTGATGATTGATGATTGATGATTGATGATTGATGATTGATGATTGATGATTGATGATTGATGATTGATGATTGATGAGTGATGATTGATGATTGATGATTGATGATTGATGATTGATGATTGATGATTGATGATTGATGATTGATTATTTATGATTGATGATTAATGACTGACTATTAATGATTGATGATTGGTGACTGATGATTGATGCTTGATGATTGATGATTGATTATTGACGATTGATGATTGATGACTGATGATTGATGACTGATGATTGATGAATGATCGTTTGATGATTGATGATTGATGATTGATGATTTATGATTGATGATTGACGATTGATGATTGATGATTGATGATTGATGATTGATGATTGATGATTGATGTTTGATGATTGATGATTGATGATTGATGATTGATGATTGATGATTGATGATTGATGATTGATGATTGATGATTGATGATGATGAATGACGATTGATGATTGATGATTGATGATTGACGAATGATGATTGATGATTGATGATTGATGATTGATGATTGATGATTGATGATTGATGATTGATGATTAATGATTGATGATTGATGATTGATGATTGATGATTGATGATTGATGATTGATGATTGATGATTGATAATTGATGATTGATATTGATGATTGATGATTGATGATTGACGATTGATAATTTATGACTGATGACTGATGATTGATGATTGACGTTTGATGATTGATGATTGATGATTGATGATTGATGATTGATGATTGATGATTGATGATTGATGATTGATGATTGATGATATATGATTGATGATTGATGATTGATGATTGAAGATTGTTGATCGATGATTGATGATTGATGATTAACGATTTATGATTGATGACTGATGATTGATGATTGATGATTTAAGGCTGGTAATTGAAGATTGATGGTTGATGATTGATGATTGATGTTTGATGATTGATGGTTGATGATTGATGTTCGATGATTGATGATTCATGATTGATGATTCATGATTGATGATTGATGATTGATGATTGATGATTGATGATTGATGATTGATGATTGATGATTGATGATTGAAGATTGATGATTAATGATTGATGATTGAGGATTAATTATTGACGAATGATGATTGATGATTGATGATTGATGATTGATGATTTATGATTTATGATTGATGATTGATGATTGATGATTGATAATTGATGATTAATGATTGATGATTGATGATTGATGGTTGATGATTGATGATTGATGATTGATATTTGATGATTGATGATTGATGATTGATGATTGATGATTGATGATTGATGATTGATGATTGAAGATTGTAAATTGATGATTGATGATTGATGATTGATAATTTATGACTGATGACTGATGAATGATGATTGACGTTTGATGATTGATGATTGATGATTGATGATTGATGATTGATGATTGATGATTGATGATTGATGATTGATGATTGATGATTGATGAATGATGATTAATGATTGATGATTGATGATTGATGATTGATGATTGATGATTGACGATTGATGATTGATGATTGATGATTGATGATTGATGATTGATGATTGATGATTGATGATTGATGATTGATGATTGATGAATGACGATTGATGATTGATGATTGATGATTGACGAATGATGATTGATGATTGATGATTGATGATTGATGATTGATGATTGATGATTGATGATTGATGATTGATGATTGATGATTGATGATTGATGATTGATGATTGATGATTAATGATTGATGATTGATGATTGATGATTGATGATTGATGATTGATGATTGATGATTGATGATTGATAATTGATGATTGATATTGATGATTGATGATTGATGATTGACGATTGATAATTTATGACTGATGACTGATGATTGACGTTTGATGATTGATGATTGATGATTGATGATTGATGATTGATGATTGATGATTGATGATTGATGATTGATGATTGATGATTGATGATATATGATTGATGATTGATGATTGATGATTGAAGATTGTTGATCGATGATTGATGATTGATGATTAACGATTTATGATTGATGACTGATGATTGATGATTGATGATTTAAGGCTGGTAATTGAAGATTGATGGTTGATGATTGATGATTGATGTTTGATGATTGATGGTTGATGATTGATGTTCGATGATTGATGATTCATGATTGATGATTCATGATTGATGATTGATGATTGATGATTGATGATTGATGATTGATGATTGATGATTGATGATTGATGATTGATGATTGATGATTGAAGATTGATGATTAATGATTGATGATTGAGGATTAATTATTGACGAATGATGATTGATGATTGATGATTGATGATTTATGATTTATGATTGATGATTGATGATTGATGATTGATAATTGATGATTAATGATTGATGATTGATGATTGATGGTTGATGATTGATGATTGATGATTGATATTTGATGATTGATGATTGATGATTGATGATTGATGATTGATGATTGATGATTGATGATTGATGATTGAAGATTGTAAATTGATGATTGATGATTGATGATTGATGATTGATAATTTATGACTGATGACTGATGAATGATGATTGACGTTTGATGATTGATGATTGATGATTGATGATTGATGATTGATGATTGATGATTGATGATTGATGATTGATGATTGATGATTGATGATTGATGACTGATGACTGATGATTGATGATTGACGTTTGATGATTGATGATTGATGATTGATGATTGATGATTGATGATTGATGATTGATGATTGATGATTGATGATTGATGATTGATGATTGATGATATATGATTGATGATTGATGATTGAAGATTGATGGTTGATGATTGATGATTGATGTTTGATGATTGATGGTTGATGATTGATGTTCGATGATTGATGATTGATGATTGATGATTGATGATTGATGATTGATGATTGATGGTTGATGATTGATGATTGATGATTGATGATTGATGATTAATGATTGATGATTGAGGATTGATGATTGACGAATGATGATTGATGATTAATGATTCATGATTGATGATTGATGATTGATGATTGATGATTGATGATTGATGATTGATGATTGATGATTGATGATTGATGATTGATGATTGATGATTGAGGATTGATGATTGACGAATGATGATTGATGATTAATGATTCATGATTGATGATTGATGATTGATGATTGATGATTGATGATTGATGATTGATGATTGATGATTGATGATTGATGATTGATGATTGATGATTGATGATTGATGATTGATGATTGATGATTGATGATTGATGATTGATGATTGATGATTGATGATTGATGATTGATGATTGATGATTGATGATTGATTATTAATGATTGATGATTGATGACTGATAATTGATGATTACTGATTTATGATTGATGACTGAAGATTGATGATTGATGATTTAAGGCTGGTAATTGAAGATTGATGGTTGATTAATGATAATTGATGTTTGATGATTGCTGGTTGATGATTGATATTCGATGATTGATGATTGATGATTGATGATTGATGATTGATGATTGATGATTGATGATTGATGATTGATGATTGATGATTGATGATTGATGATTGATGATTGATGATTTATGATTTCTGATTGATGATTGATGATTAACGATTTATGATTGATGACTGATGATTGATGATTGATGATTGATGATTTAAGGCTGTTAATTGAAGATTGATGGTTGATTATTGATGATTGATGTTTGATGATTGATGGTTGATGATTGATATTCGATGATTGATGATTGATGATCGATATTGATGATTGATGATTGATGATTGATGATTGATGATTGATGGTTGATGATTGATGATTGATGATTGATGATTAATGATTGATGATTGATGATTGATGATTGATTATTCATGATTGATGATTGATGACTGATGACTGATGATTGATGATTGATGATTGATGATAGATGAAGGATGATTAACGATTGATGATTGATGATTGATGATTGATGATTGATGATTGATGATTGATTATTGACGATTGAAGATTGATGATTGATGATTGATGATTAATGATTGATGATTGATGATTGATGATTGATGATTGATGATTGATGTTTGATTATTGATGATTGATGATTGATGATTGATGATTGATGATTGATGATTGATGATTGATGATTGATGATTGATGATTGATGATTGATGATTGATGATTGATGATTGATGATTGATGATTGATGATTGATGATTGATGATTAATGATTGATGATTGATGATTGATGATTGATGATTGATGATTAATGATTGATGATTGATGAATGAATATTAATGATTGATGATTGATGATTGATAATTGATGATTGATATAGATGATTGATGATTGATGACTGACGATTGATAATTTATGACTGATGATTGATGATTGACGATTGATAATTTATGACTGATGATTGATGATTGACGTATGATGATTGATGATTGATGATTGATGATATATGATTGATGATTGATGATTGATGATTGATGATTGATTATTAATGATTGATGATTGATGACTGATGATTGATGATTGATGATTGATGATTGATGATTGATGATTGATGATTGATGATTGATGATTGATGATTGATGATTGATGATTGATGATTGATGATTGACGATTGATGATTGATGATTGATGATTGATGATTACTGATTGATGATTGATGATTGATGATTGATGATTGATGATTGATGATTGATGATTGATAATTGATGATTGATGATTGATGATATATGATTGATGATTGATGATTGATGATTGATGATTGATGATTGATGATTGATGGTTGATGATTGATGATTGATGATTGATGATTGATGATTGATGATTGATGATTGATGATTGAGGATTGATGATTGACGAATGATGATTGATGATTAATGATTCATGATTGATGATTGATGATTGATGATTGATGATTGATGATTGATGATTGATGATTGATGATTGATGATTGATGATTGATGATTGATGATTGATGATTGATGATTGATGATTGATGATTGATGATTGATGATTGATGATTGATGATTGATGATTGATGATTGATGATTGATGATTGATGATTGATGATTGATGATTGATGATTGATGATTGATGATTGATGATTGATTATTAATGATTGATGATTGATGACTGATAATTGATGATTACTGATTTATGATTGATGACTGAAGATTGATGATTGATGATTTAAGGCTGGTAATTGAAGATTGATGGTTGATTATTGATGGTTGATGTTTGATGATTGATGGTTGATGATTGATGATTGATGATTGATGATTGATGATTGATGATTGATGATTGATGATTGATGATTGATGATTGATGATTGATGATTGATGATTGATGATTGATGATTTATGATTTCTGATTGATGATTGATGATTAACGATTTATGATTGATGACTGATGATTGATGATTGATGATTGATGATTTAAGGCTGTTAATTGCAGATTGATGGTTGATTATTGATGATTGATGTTTGATGATTGATGGTTGATGATTGATGTTCGATGATTGATGATTGATGATTGATGATCGATATTGATGATTGATGATTGATGATTGATGATTGATGATTGATGATTGATGGTTGATGATTGATGATTGATGATTGATGATTAATGATTGATGATTGATGATTGATGATTGATTATTCATGATTGATGATTGATGACTGATGACTGATGATTGATGATTGATGATTGATGATAGATGATTGATGATTAACGATTGATGATTGATGATTGATGATTGATGATTGATGATTGATTATTGACGATTGAAGATTGATGATTGATGATTGATGATTAATGATTGATGATTGATGATTGATGATTGATGATTGATGATTGATGATTGATGATTGATGTTTGATGATTGATGATTGATGATTGATGATTGATGATTGATGATTGATGATTGATGATTGATGATTGATGATTGATGATTGATGATTGATGATTGATGATTGATGATTGATGATTGATGATTAATGATTGATGATTGATGATTGATGATTGATGATTGATGATTGATGATTGATGATTAATGATTGATGATTGATGAATGAATATTAATGATTGATGATTGATGATTGATAATTGATGATTGATATAGATGATTGATGATTGATGACTGACGATTGATAATTTATGACTGATGATTGATGATTGACGATTGATAATTTATGACTGATGATTGATGATTGACGTATGATGATTGATGATTGATGATTGATGATATATGATTGATGATTGATGATTGATGATTGATGATTGATGATTGATTATTAATGATTGATGATTGATGACTGATGATTGATGATTGATGATTGATGATTGATGATTGATGATTGATGATTGATGATTGATGATTGATGATTGATGATTGATGATTGATGATTGATGATTGATGATTGATGATTGACGATTGATGATTGATGATTGATGATTGATGATTACTGATTGATGATTGATGATTGATGATTGATGATTGATGATTGATGATATATGATTGATGATTGATGATTGATGATTGGCGATTGATGATTGATGATTGATGATTGATGTTTGATGATTGATGATTGATGATTGGTGATTGATGATTGATGATTGATGATTGATGATTGATGATTGATGATTGGTGATTGGTGATTGATGTTTAATGATTGTTGGGTGATGATTGATTATTGATCATTGATGATTGATGATTGATGATTGATCATTGATCATTGATGATTGATGATTGATGAATGATGATTGATGATTGATGATTGATGATTGATGATTGATGATTGATGATTGATGTTTGATGATTGATGATTGATGATTGATGATTGATGATTGATGATTGATGATTGATGATTGATGATTGATGATTGATGATTGATGATTGATGATTGATTATTGATGATTGATGATTGATGATTGATGATTGATGATTGATGAATGATGATTGATGATTGATGATTGATGATTGATGATTGATGATTGATGATTGATGATTGATGATTGATGACTGATGATTGATGATTGATGATTGAATATTCATGACTGATGTTTGATGATTGATGATTAACGATTTATGATTGATGACTGATGATTGATAATTGATGATTTAAGGCTGGTAAGTGAAGATTGATGGTTGATTATTGATGATTGATGTTTGATGATTGATGGCTGATGATTGATGTTCGATGGTTGATGATTGATGATTGATGATTGATGATTGATGATTGATGATTGATGATTGATGATTGATGATTGATGATTGATGATTGATGATTGATGATTGATGATTGATGATTGATGATTGGTGATTGATGACTGATGATTGATGATTGATGATTGCTGATTGATGATTGATGATTGATGATTGTTGATTGCTGATTGATGATTGAAAATTGATGATTGATGATTGATGATTGATGATTGATGATTGATGATTGACGATTGATGATTGATGATTGATGATTGATGATTGATGATTAATGATTGATGATTGATGATTGATGATTGATGATTGATGAGTGATGATTGATGATTGATGATTGATGATTGACGATTGATGATTGATGATTGATGATTGATGATTGATGATTGATGATGGGTGATTGTTGATTGATGATTGATGATTGATGATTGAACATTGATGATTGATGATTGATGATTGATGATTGATGATTGGTGATTGGTGATTGAGGATTAATGATTGTTGGGTGATGATAGATGATTGATGATTGATTATTGATCATTGATGATTGATGATTTATGATTGATCATTGATCATTGATGGTTGATGATTGATGATTGATGATTGATGATTGATTATTGATGTTTGATTATTGATGATTGATGATTGATGATTGATGATTGATGATTGTTGATTGATGATTGATGATTGATGATTGATGATTGATGATTGATGATTGATGATTGATGATTGATGATTGATTATTGATGATTGAAGATTGATGATTGATGATTGATGATTGATGATTGATGATTGATGATTGATGATTGATGATTGATGATAGATGATAGATGATTGATGATCGATGATTGATGATTGATGATTGATGATTGATGATTGATGACTGATAATTGATGATTGATGATTGATGATTGATGATTGATGATTGATGATTGATGATTGATGATTGATGATTGATGATTGATGATTGATGATTGATGATTGATGATTGATGATTGATGATTGATGACTGATGATTGATGATTGATGATTGATGATTGATGATTGATGATTGATGATTGGTGATTGGTGATTGATGATTAATGATTGTTGGGTTATGATAGATGATTGATGATTGACGATTGATAATTTATGACTGATGATTGATGATTCATGTTTCATGACTGATGATTGATGATTGATGATTGAAGATTGATGATTGATGATTGATGATTGATGATTGATGATTGATGATTGATGACTGATGATTGATGATTGATGATTGACGATTGATGATTGATGATTGATGATTGATTATTGATGATTGATGATTGATGATTGATTATTTATGATTGATGATTAATGATTGACTATTAATGATTGATGATTGATGACTGATGATTGATGCTTGATGATTGATGATTGATTATTGACGATTGATGATTGATGACTGATGATTGATGACTGATGATTGATGTTTGATGATTGATGATTGATGATTGATGATTGATGATTGATGTTTGATGATTGATGATTAACGATTTATGATTGATGAAAGATGATTGATGATTGATGATTGATGATTTAAGGCTGGTAATTTAAGATTGATGGTTGATTATTCATGATTGATGTTTGATGATTGATGGTTGATGATTGATGTTCGATGATTGATGATTTATGATTGATGATTGATGATTGATGATTGGTGATTGATGATTGATGATTGATGATTGATGATTGATGATTAATGATTGATGATTGATGATTGATGATTAATAATTAATGATTGATGATTGATGATTGATGATTGATGATTGATGATTGATGATTGATGATTGATGATTGATGATTGATGATGGATGACTGATGATTGATGATTGATGAATGACGATTGATGATTGATGATTGATTATTGATGATTGGTGATTGATGATTGATGATTGATGATTGATGATTGATGATTGATGATTGATTATTGATTATTGATGATTGATGATTGATGATTGATGATTGATGATTGATGATTGATGATTGATGATTGATGATTGATGATTGATGATTGATTATTAATGATTGATGATTGATGATTGATGATTGATGATTGATGATTGATGATTGATGATTGATGATTGATGATTGATGATTGATGATTGATGATTGATGACTGATGATTGATGATTGATGATTGATGATTGATATTTGATGATTGATGATTGATGATTGATGATTGATGATTGATAATTGATAATTGACAATTGTTGATTGATGATTGATGATTGATGACTCATGATTGATGATTGATTATTGATGATTGATGATTGATGATTGATGATTGATGATTGATGATTGCTGATTGATGATTGATGATTGATGATTGATGATTGATGATTGACGATTGATGATTGATGATTGATGATTGATGATTGATGATTGATGATTGATGGTTGATGATTGATGATTGATGATTGATGATTGATGATTGATGATTGATGATTGATGATTGGTGATTGATGATTAATGATTGATGATTGATGATTGATGATTGATGATTGGTGATTGATGATTAATGATTGTTGGGTGATGACAGATGATTGATGATTGATGATTGATGATTGATTATTGATGATTGATGATTGATGATTGATCATTGATCATTGATCATTGATCATTGATCATTGATGATTGATGATTGATGATTGATGATTGATGATTGATGATTGATGATTGATGAGTGATGTTTGATGATTGATGATTGATGATTGATGATTGATAATTGATGATTGATGATTGATGATTAATGATTAATGATTGATGATCGATGATTGATGATTGATGATTGATGATTGATGATTGATGATTGATGATTGATTATTGATGATTGATGATTAATGATTAATGATTGATGATCGATGATTGATGATTGATGATTGATGATTGATGATTGAGGATTGATGATTGATGATTGCTGATTGATGATTGATGATTGATGATTGATGATTGATGATTGATGATTGATGATTGATGATTGATGATTTATGATTGATGATTGATGATTGATGATTGATGATTGATGAATGATGATTGATGATTGATGATTGATGATTGAGGATTGATGATTGATGATTGATGATTGATGATTGATGATTGATGGTTGATGATTGATGCTTGATGATTGATGATTGATTGTTATAGATTGATGATTGATAATTGAGAATTGATATTGATGATTGATGATTGATGATTGATGATTGATGATTGACGATAGATATTTAATGACTGATGACTGATGATTGATGATTGATGATTGATGATTGACGATTGATAATTAATGACTGATGACTGATGATTGATGATTGATGATTGATGATTGATGATTGATGATTGATGATTGATGATTGATGATTGATGATTGATGATTGATTATTAATGATTGATGATTGATAATTGATGATTGATATTGATGATTGATGATTGATGATTGACGATTGTTAATTTATGACTTATGACTGTTGATTGATGATTGATGTTAGATGATTGATGATAGATGATTGATGATTGATGATTGATGAATGATGATTGATGATTGATGATTGATAATTGATGATTGATGATTGATGATTGATGATTGATGATTGATGATTAATGATTGATAATTGATGATTGATGATTGATGATTGATGATTGATGATTGATGATTGATGATTGATGATTGATGATTGATGATTGATGATTGATGATTGATGATTGATGATTGATGATTGATGAATGATGATTGATGATTGATGATTAATGATTGATGATTGATGATTGATGATTGATGATTGATGATTGGTGATTGATGATTAATGATTGTTGGGTGATGACAGATGATTGATGATTGATGATTGATTATTGATGATTGATGATTTATGATTGATCATTGATCATTGATCATTGATGATTGATGATTGATGATTGATGATTGATGATTGATGATTGATGATTGATGGGTGATGTTTGATGATTGATGATTGATGATTGATGATTGATGATTGATGATTGATGATTAATGATTAATGATTGATGATCGATGATTGATGATTGATGATTGATGATTGATGATTGATGATTGATGATTGATGATTGATGATTGATGATTGATGATTGATGATTGATGATTGATGATTGATGATTGATGATTGATGATTGATGATTGATGATTGATGGTTGATGATTGATTATTGATGATTGATGATTGATGATTGATGATTGATGATTGATGATTGATGATTGATGATTGATGATTGATGATTGATGATTGATGATTGATGATTGATGATTGATGATTGATGATTGATGATTGATGATTGATGATTGATGATTGATGATTTATGATTGATGATTGATGATTGATGATTGATGATTGATGATTGATGATTGATGATTGATGATTGATGATTGATGATTGATGATTGATGATAGATGATTGATGATCGATGATTGATGATTGATGATTGATGATTGATGATTGATGATTGATGATTGATGATTGATGATTGATGATTGATGATTGATGATTGATGATTGATGATTGATGATTGATGATTGGTGATTGGTGATTGATGATTAATGATTGTTGGGTTATGATAGATGATTGATGATTGACGATTGTTAATTTATGACTGATGATTGATAATTCATGATTCATGACTGATGATTGATGATTGATGATTGATGATTGATGATTGATGATTGATGATTGATGATTGATGATTGACGATTGATGATTGATGATTGATGATTGATTATTGATGATTGATGATTGATGATTGATTATTTATGATTGATGATTAATGATTGACTATTAATGATTGATGATTGATGACTGATGATTGATGCTTGATGATTGATGATTGATGATTTACGATTGATGATTGATGACTGATGATTGATGACTGATGATTGATGATTGATGTTTGATGATTGATGATTGATGATTGATGATTGATGTTTGATGATTGATGATTAACGATTTATGATTGATGAAAGATGATTGATGATTGATGATTGATGATTTAAGGCTGGTAATTTAAGATTGATGGTTGATTATTCATGATTGATGTTTGATGATTGATGTTCGATGATTGATGATTTATGATTGATGATTGATGATTGATGATTGATGATTGGTGATTGATGATTGATGATTGATGATTGATGATTAATGATTGATGATTGATGATTGCTGATTGATGATTAATAATTAATGATTGATGATTGATGATTGATGATTGATGATTGATGATTGATGATTGATGATTGATGATGGATGACTGATGATTGATGATTGATGAATGACGATTGATGATTGATGATTGATTATTGATGATTGGTGATTGATGATTGATGATTGATGATTGATGATTGATGATTGATGATTGATGATTGATGATTGATTATTGATTATTGATTATTGATGATTGATGATTGATGATTGATCATTGATGATTGATGATTGATTATTAATGATTGATGACTGATGATTGATGATTGATGATTGATGATTGATGATTGATGATTGATGATTGATGATTGATGATTGATGATTGATGATTGATGATTGATGATTGATATTTGATGATTGATGATTGATGATTGATGATTGATGATTGATGATTGATAATTGATAATTGACAATTGATGATTGATGATTGATGACTCATGATTGATGATTGATTATTGATGATTGATGATTGATGATTGATGATTGATGATTGATGATTGATGATTGATGATTGATGATTGCTGATTGATGATTGATGATTGATGATTGATGATTGATGATTGATGATTGATGATTGATGATTGATGATTGATGATTGATGATTGATGATTGATGATTGATGGTTCATGATTGATGATTGATGATTGATGATTGATGATTGATGATTGATGATTGATGATTGATGATTGATGATTGATGATTGATGATTGGTGATTGATGATTAATGATTGATGATTGATGATTGATGATTGATGATTGATGATTGGTGATTGATGATTAATGATTGTTGGGTGATGACAGATGATTGATGATTGATGATTGATTATTGATGATTGATGATTGATGATTGATCATTGATCATTGATCATTGATGATTGATGATTGATGATTGATGATTGATGATTGATGAGTGATGTTTGATGATTGATGATTGATGATTGATGATTGATGATTGATGATTGATGATTAATGATTAATGATTGATGATCGATGATTGATGATTGATGATTGATAATTGATGATTGATGATTGATGATTGATTATTGATGATTGATGATTGATGATTGATGATTGATGATTGAGGATTGATGATTGATGATTGATGATTGATGATTGATGATTGATGATTGATGATTGATGATTGATGATTGTTGATTGATGATTGATGATTGATGATTGATGATTGATGATTGATGATTTATGATTGATGATTGATGATTGATGATTGATGATTTATGATTGATGATTTATGGTTGATGATTGATGCTTGATGATTGATGATTGATTGTTAATGATTGATGATTGATAATTGAGAATTGATATTGATGATTGATGATTGATGATTGATGATTGACGATAGATATTTAATGACTGATGACTGATGATTGATGATTGATGATTGATGATTGACGATTGATAATTAATGACTGATGACTGATGATTGATGATTGATGATTGATGATTGATGATTGATGATTGATTATTAATGATTGATGATTGATAATTGATGATTGATATTGATGATTGATGATTGATGATTGACGATTGTTAATTTATGACTTATGACTGATGATTGATAATTGATGTTAGATGATTGATGATTGATGATTGATGATTGATGATTGATGATTGATGATTGATGATTGATAATTGATGATTGATGATTGATGATTGATGATTGATGATTGATGATTAATGATTGATAATTGATGATTGATGATTGATGATTGATGATTGATGATTGATGATTGATGATTGATGATTGATGATTGATGACTGATGATTGATGATTGATGATTGATGATTGATGATTGATGATTGATGATTGATGATTGATGATTGATGATTGATGATTGATGATTGATTATTTATGATTGATGATTAATGACTGACTATTAATGATTGATGATTGGTGACTGATGATTGATGCTTGATGATTGATGATTGATTATTGACGATTGATGATTGATGATTAATGATTGATGATTGATGATTGATGATTGATGATTGATGATTGATGATTGATGATTGATGATTGAACATTGATGATTGATGATTGATGATTGATGATTGATGATTGATGGTTGATGATTGATGATTGATGATTGATGATTGATGATTGATGATTGATGATTGATGATTGATGATTGATATTTGATGATTGATGATTGATGATTGATGATTGATAATTGATAATTGACAATTGATGATTGATGATTGATGATTGATGACTCATGATTGATGATTGATTTATGATGATTGATGATTGATGATTGATGATTGATGATTGATGATTGATGATTGATGATTGATAATTGATGATTGATGATTGATGATTGATAATTGATAATTGATGATTGATGATTGATGATTGATGATTGATAATTGATGATTGATGATTGATGATTGATGATTGATGATTGATGATTGATGATTGATGATTGATGATTGATGATTGATGATTGATGATTGATGATTAATGATTGATGATTGCTGATTGATGATTGATGATTGATGATTGATGATTGATGATTGACGATTGATGATTGATGATTGATTATTTATGATTGATGATTAATGACTGACTATTAATGATTGATGATTGGTGACTGATGATTGATGCTTGATGATTGATGATTGATTATTGACGATTGATGATTGATGATTGATGATTGATATTTGATGATTGATGATTGATGATTGATAATTGATAATTGACAATTGATGATTGATGATTGATGATTGATGACTCATGATTGATGATTGATTATTGATGATTGATGATTGATGATTGATGATTGATGATTGATGATTGATGATTGATGATTGCCAATTGATGATTGATGATTGATGATTGATGATTGATGATTGATGATTGATGATTGATGATTGATGATTGATGATTGATGATTAATGGTTGATGATTGATGATTGATGATTGATGATTGATGATTGATATTTGATGATTGATGATTGATGATTGATGATTGATAATTGATAATTGACAATTGATGATTGATGATTGATGATTGATGACTCATGATTGATGATTGATTATTGATGATTGATGATTGATGATTGATGATTGATGATTGATGATTGATGATTGATGATTGATGATTGCTGATTGATGATTGATGATTGATGATTGATGATTGATGATTGATGATTGATGATTGATGATTGAGGATTGATGATTGATGATTGATGATTGATGATTGATGATTGATGGTTGATGATAGAAGATTGATGATTGATGATTGATGATTGATGATTGATGATTGATGATTGATGATTGATGATTGATGATTGGTGATTGATGATTAATGATTGTTGGGTGATGACAGATGATTGATGATTGATGATTGATTATTGATCATTGATGATTGATGATTGATCATTGATCATTGATCATTGATGATTGATGATTGATATTTGATGATTGATGATTGATGATTGATGATTGATAATTGATACTTGACAATTGATGATTGATGATTGATGATTGATAACTCATGATTGATGATTGATTATTGATGATTGATGATTGATGATTGATGATTGATGATTGATGATTGATGATTGATGATTGCTGATTGATGATTGATAATTGATGATTGATGATTGATGATTGAACATTGATGATTGATGATTGATGATTGATGATTGATGATTGATGATTGATGATTGATGGTTGATGATAGATGATTGATGATTGATGATTGATGATTGATGATTGATGATTGATGATTGATGATTGATGATTGATGATTGATGATTGATGATTGATGATTGATGATTGATGATTGATGATTGGTGATTGATGATTAATGATTGTTGGGTGATGACAGATGATTGATGATTGATGATTGATGATTGATCATTGATGATTGATGATTGATCATTGATCATTGATCATTGATGATTGATGATTGATGACTGATGATTGATGATTGATGATTGATGAGTGATGTTTGATGATTGATGATTGATGATTGATGATTGATGATTGATGATTAATGATTAATGATTGATGATCGATGATTGATGATTGATGATTGATGATTGATGATTGTTGATTAATGATTAATGATTGATGATCGATGATTGATGATTGATGATTGATGATTGATGATTGATTATTGATGATTGATGATTGATGATTGATGATTGATGATTGATGATTGATGATTGATGATTGATGATTGATGATTGATGATTGATGATTGATGATTGATGATTGATGATTGATGATTGATGATTGATGATTGATGTTTGATGATTGATGATTGAAAATTGATGATTGATGATTGATGATTAATGATTGATGACTGATGATTGATGATTGATGATTGATGATTAATGATTGATGATTGATGATTGATGATTGATGATTGATGATTGATGATTGATGATTGATGATTGATGATTGATGATTGATGATTGATGATTGATGATTGATGATTGATGATTGATGATTGATGATTGATGATTGATGATTGATGATTGATGATTGATGATTGATGATTGATGATTGATGATTGATGCTTGATGCTTGATGAATGATGATTGATGATTGATGATTGATGATTGATGATTGATTATTGATGATTGATGATTGATGATTGATGACTGATGATTGATGATTGATGATTGAATATTCATGATTGATGTTTGATGATTGATGATTAACGATTTATGATTGATGACTGATGATTGATAATTGATGATTTAAGGCTGGTAAGTGAAGATTGATGGTTGATTATTGATGATTGATGTTTGATGATTGATGGTTGATGATTGATGTTCGATGGTTGATGATTGATGATTGATGATTGATGATTGATGATTGATGATTGATGATTGATGATTGATGATTGATGACTGATGATTGATGATTGATGATTGCTGATTGATGATTGATGATTGATGATTGATGATTGTTGATTGCTGATTGATGATTGAAAATTGATGATTGATGATTGATGATTGATGATTGTTGATTGATGATTGATGATTGATGATTGATGATTGATGATTGATGATTGATGATTGATGATTGATGATTGATGATTGATGATTGATGATTGATGATTGATGATTGATTATTGATGATTGACGTTTGATGATTGATGATTGATGATTGATGATTGATGATTGATGATTGATTATTGATGATTGATGATTAACGATTATTGATTGATGACTGATGATTGATGATTGATCATTGATCATTGATGGTTGATGATTGATGATTGATGATTGATTATTGATGTTTGATTATTGATGATTGATGATTTATGATTGATGATTGATGATTGATGATTGATGATTGATGATTGATGATTGATGATTGATGATTGATGATTGATGATTGATGATTGATGATTGATGATTGATGATTGATGATTGATGATTGATGATTGATGATTGATGATTGATGATTGATGATTGATGATTGATGATTGATGATTGATGATTGATGATTGATGGTTGATGATTGATGCTTGATGATTGATGATTGATTGTTAATGATTGATGATTGATAATTGAGAATTGATATTGATGATTGATGATTGATGATTGATGATTGACGATAGATATTTAATGACTGATGACTGATGATTGATGATTGATGATTGATGATTGATGATTGATGATTGATGATTGATGATTGATGATTGATGATTGATGATTGATGATTGATGATTGATGATTGATGATTGATGATTGATGATAGATGATTGATGATCGATGATTGATGATTGAAGATTGATGATTGATGATTGATGATTGATGATTGATGATTGATGATTGATGATTGATGATTGATGATTGATGATTGATGATTGATGATTGATGATTGATGATTGATGATTGGTGATTGGTGATTGATGATTAATGATTGTTGGGTGATGACAGATGATTGATGATTGATGATTGATTATTGATGATTGATGATTGATGATTGATCATTGATCATTGATCATTGATCATTGATGATTGATGATTGATGATTGATGATTGATGATTGATGATTGATGATTGATGATTGATGAGTGATGTTTGATGATTGATGATTGATTATTGATGATTGATGATTGATGATTGATGATTGATGATTGATGATTGATGATTGATGATTGATGATTGATGGTTGATGATTGATGATTGATGATTGATGATTGATGATTGATGATTGATGATTGATGATTGATGATTGATGATTGATGATTGATGATTGATGATTGATGATTGATGATTGATGATTGATGATTGATGATTGATGATTGATGATAGATGATTGATGATCGATGATTGATGATTGAAGATTGATGATTGATGATTGATGATTGATGATTGATGATTGATGATTGATGATTGATGATTGATGATTGATGATTGATGATTGATGATTGATGATTGATGATTGATGATTGGTGATTGGTGATTGATGATTAATGATTGTTGGGTTATGATAGATGATTGATGATTGACGATTGTTAATTTATGACTGATGATTGATGATTCATGATTCATGACTGATGATTGATGATTGATGATTGATGATTGATGATTGATGATTGATGATTGACGATTGATGATTGATGATTGATGATTGATGGTTGATGATTGATGATTGATGATTGACTATTTATGATTGATGATTAATGATTGACTATCAATGATTGATGATTGATGACTGATGATTGATGCTTGATGATTGATGATTGATTATTGACGATTGCTGATTGATGACTGATGATTGATGACTGATGATTGATGATATATGTTTGATGATTGATGATTGATGATTGATGTTTGATGATTGATGATTAACGATTTATGATTGATGAAAGATGATTGATGATTGATGAAAGATGATTGATGATTGATGATTGATGATTTAAGGCTGGTAATTTAAGATTGATGGTTGATTATTCATGATTGATGTTTGATGATTGATGGTTGATGATTGATGTTCGATGATTGATGATTTATGATTGATGATTGATGATTGCTGATTGATGATTGATGATTGATGATTGGTGATTGATGATTGATGATTGATGATTGATGATTAATGATTGATGATTGATGATTGATGATTGATGATTAATAATTAATGATTGATGATTGATGATTGATGATTGATGATTGATGATTGATGATTGATGATTGATGATTGATGATTGATGATTGATGATTGATGATTGATGATTGATGATTGATGATGGATGACTGATGATTGATGATTGATGAATGACGATTGATGATTGATGATTGATTATTGATGATTGGTGATTGATGATTGATGATTGATGATTGATGATTGATGATTGATGATTGATTATTGATTATTGATTATTGATGATTGATGATTGATGATTGATCATTGATGATTGATGATTGATTATTAATGATTGATGATTGATGACTGATGATTGATGATTGATGATTGATGATTGATGATTGATGATTGATGATTGATGATTGATGATTGATATTTGATGATTGATGATTGATGATTGATGATTGATATTTGATAATTGACAATTGATGATTGATGATTGATGATTGATGACTCATGATTGATGATTGATTATTGATGATTGATGATTGATGATTGATGATTGATGATTGATGATTGATGATTGATGATTGCTGATTGATGATTGATGATTGATGATTGATGATTGATGATTGATGATTGAGGATTGATGATTGATGATTGATGATTGATGATTGATGATTGATGATTGATGATTGATGGTTGATGATTGATGATTGATGATTGATGATTGATGATTGATGATTGATGATTGATGATTGATTATTGATGATTGATTATTGATCATTGATCATTGATCATTGATCATTGATCATTGATCATTGATGATTGATGATTGATGATTGATGATTGATGATTGATGATTGATGAGTGATGTTTGATGATTGATGATTGATGATTGATGATTGATGATTGATGATTAATGATTAATGATTGATGATCGATGATTGATGATTGATGATTGATGATTGATGATTGATGATTGATGATTGATGATTGATGATTGATGATTGATGATTGATGATTGATTATTGATGATTGATGATTGATGATTGATGATTGATGATTGAGGATTGATGATTGATGATTGATGATTGATGATTGATGATTGATGATTGATGATTGATGATTGATGATTGATGATTGATGATTGATGATTGATGATTGATGATTGATGATTGATGATTGATGATTGATGATTGATGATTGATGATTGATGATTGATGATTGATGATTGATGATTGATGATTGATGATTGATGATTGATGATTGATGATTGATGATTGATGATTGATGATTGATGATTGATGATTGATGATTGATGATTGATGATTGATGATTGATGGTTGATGATTGATGCTTGATGATTGATGATTGATTGTTAATGATTGATGATTGATAATTGAGAATTGATATTGATGATTGATGATTGATGATTGATGATTGACGATAGATATTTAATGACTGATGATTGATGATTGATAATTGATGATTGATGATTGATGATTGATGATTGACGATTGATAATTAATGACTGATGATTGATGATTGATGATTGATGATTGATGATTGATGATTGATGATTGATGATTGATGATTGATGATTGATTATTAATGATTGATGATTGATAATTGATGATTGATATTGATGATTGATGATTGATGATTGACGATTGTTAATTTATGACTTATGACTGATGATTGATAATTGATGTTAGATGATTGATGATTGATGATTGATGATTGATGATTGATGATTGATGATTGATGATTGATGATTGATGATTGATGATTGATGATTGATAATTGATGATTGATGATTGATGATTGATGATTAATGATTGATAATTGATGATTGATGATTGATGATTGATGATTGATGATTGATGATTGATGATTGATGATTGATGATTGATGACTGATGATTGATGATTGATGATTGATGATTGATGATTGATGATTGATGATTGATGATTGATGATTGATGATTGATTATTTATGATTGATGATTAATGACTGACTATTAATGATTGATGATTGGTGACTGATGATTGATGCTTGATGATTGATGATTGATTATTGACGATTGATGATTGATGATTGATGATTGATGATTGATGATTGATGATTGAACATTGATGATTGATGATTGATGATTGATGATTGATGATTGATGATTGATGGTTGATGATTGATGATTGATGATTGATGATTGATGATTGATGATTGATGATTGATGATTGATAATTGATAATTGACAATTGATGATTGATGATTGATGATTGATGACTCATGATTGATGATTGATTATTGATGATTGATGATTGATGATTGATGATTGATGATTGATGATTGATAATTGATGATTGATGATTGATGATTGATGACTGATGATTGATGATTGATGATTGATGATTGATAATTGATGATTGATGATTGATGATTGATGATTGATGATTGATGATTGATGATTGATGATTGATGATTGATGATTGATGATTGATGATTGATGATTGATGATTGATTATTTATGATTGATGATTAATGACTGACTATTAATGATTGATGATTGGTGACTGATGATTGATGCTTGATGATTGATGATTGATTATTGACGATTGATGATTGATGATTGATGATTGATATTTGATGATTGATGATTGATGATTGATAATTGATAATTGACAATTGATGATTGATGATTGATGATTGATGACTCATGATTGATGATTGATTATTGATGATTGATGATTGATGATTGATGATTGATGATTGATGATTGATGATTGATGATTGATGATTGATGATTGCCAATTGATGATGGATGATTGATGATTGATGATTGATGATTGAACATTGATGATTGATGATTGATGATTGATGATTGATGATTGATGATTAATGGTTGATGATTGATGATTGATGATTGATGATTGATATTTGATGATTGATGATTGATGATTGATGATTGATAATTGATAATTGACAATTGATGATTGATGATTGATGATTGATGACTCATGATTGATGATTGATTATTGATGATTGATGATTGATGATTGATGATTGATGATTGCTGATTGATGATTGATGATTGATGATTGATGATTGATGATTGATGATTGATGATTGAAGATTGATGATTGATGATTGATGATTGATGATTGATGATTGATGGTTGATGATTGATGATTGATGATTGATGATTGATGATTGATGATTGATGATTGATGATTGATGATGGATGATTGATGATTGATGATTGATGATTGATGATTGATGATTGATGATTGATGATTGATGATTGATGATTGATGATTGATGATTGATGATTGATGATTGATGATTGATGATTGATGATTGATGATTGATGATTGGTGATTGATGATTAATGATTGTTGGGTGATGACAGATGATTGATGATTGATGATTGATTATTGATCATTGATGATTGATGATTGATCATTGATCATTGATCATTGATGATTGATGATTGATATTTGATGATTGATGATTGATGATTGATGATTGATGATTGATAGTTGATAATTGATAATTGATGATTGATGATTGATGATTGGTAACTCATGATTGATGATTGATTAGTGATGATTGATGATTGATGATTGATGATTGATGATTGATGATTGATGATTGATGATTGCTGATTGATGATTGATAATTGATGATTGATGATTGATGATTGAACATTGATGATTGATGATTGATGATTGATGATTGATGATTGATGGTTGATGATAGATGATTGATGATTGATGATTGATGATTGATGATTGATGATTGATGATTGATGATTGATGATTGATGATTGATGATTGATGATTGATGATTGATGATTGATGATTGATGATTGATGATTGATGATTGATGATTGATGATTGATGATTGATGATTGGTGATTGATGATTAATGATTGTTGGGTGATGACAGATGATTGATGATTGATGATTGATTATTGATCATTGATGATTGATGATTGATCACTGATCATTGATCATTGATGATTGATGATTGATGATTGATGATTGATGATTGATGATTGATGATTGATGATTGATGAGTGATGTTTGATGATTGATGATTGATGATTGATAATTGATGATTGATGATTAATGATTAATGATTGATGATCGATGATTGATGATTGATGATTGATGATTGATGATTGATGATTGATGATTGATGATTGATGATTGATGATTGATGATTGATGATTGATGATTGATTATTGATGATTGATGATTGATGATTGATGATTGATGATTGATGATTGATGATTGATGATTGATGATTGATGATTGATGATTGATGATTGATGATTGATGATTGATGATTGATGATTGATGATTGATGATTGATGATTGATGATTGATGTTTGATGATTGATGATTGATGATTGATGATTGATGATTGATGATTGATGATTAATGATTGATGACTGATGATTGATGATTGATGATTGATGATTAATGATTGATGATTGATGATTGATGATTCATGATTGACTATTGATGATTGATGATTGATGATTGATGATTGATGATTGATGATTGATGATTGATGATTGATGATTGATGATTGATGATTGATGATTGATGATTGATGATTGATGATTGATGATTGATGATTGATGATTGATGATTGATGAATGATGATTGATGATTGATGATTGATGATTGATGATTGATGATTGATGATTGATGATTGATGACTGATGATTGATGATTGATGATTGAATATTCATGATTGATGTTTGATGATTGATGATTAACGATTTATGATTGATGACTGATGATTGATAATTGATGATTTAAGGCTGGTAAGTGAAGATTGATGGTTGATTATTGATGATTGATGTTTGATGATTGATGGTTGATGATTGATGTTCGATGGTTGATGATTGATGATTGATGATTGATGATTGGTGATTGATGACTGATGATTGATGATTGATGATTGCTGATTGATGATTGATGATTGATGATTGTTGATTGCTGATTGATGATTGAAAATTGATGATTGATGATTGATAATTGATGATTGACGATTGATGATTGATGATTGATGATTGATGATTGATGATTAATGATTGATGATTGATGATTGATGATTGATGATTGATGAGTGATGATTGATGATTGATGATTGATGATTGATGATTGATGATTGATGATTGATGATTGATGATTGATGATTGATGATTGATGATTGATGATTGGTGATTGTTGATTGATGATTGATGATTGATGATTGATGATTGAACATTGATGATTGATGACTGATGATTGATGATTGATGATTGATGATTGATGATTGATGATTGATGATTAGTGATTGGTGATTGATGATTAATGATTGTTGGGAGATGATAGATGATTGATGATTGATGATTGATGATTGATGATTGATGATTGATGATTGATGATTGATCATTGATCATTGATCATTGATGGTTGATGATTGATGATTGATGATTGATGATTGATGATTGATGATTGATGACTGATGATTGATGATTCATGATTCATGACTGATGATTGATGATTGATGATTGATGATTGATGATTGATGATTGATGATTGATGATTGATGATTGATGATTGATGATTGATGATTGATGATTGATGATTGATGATTGATGATTGATGATTGATGATTGATGACTGATGATTGATGATTCATGATTCATGACTGATGATTGATGATTGATGATTGATGATTGATGATTGATGATTGATGATTGATGATTGATGATTGATGATTGATGATTGATGATTGATGATTGACGATTGATGATTGATGATTGATGATTGATGATTGATTATTGATTATTGATGATTGATGATTGATGATTGATTATTTATGATTGATGATTAATGATTGACTATTAATGATGGATGATTGATGACTGATGATTGATGCTTGATTATTGATGATTGATTATTGACGATTGATGATTGATGACTGATGATTGATGACTGATGATTGATGATTGATGTTTGATGATTGATGATTGATGATTGATGATTGACGATTGATGATTGATGATTGATGATTGATGATTGATGATTGATGATTGATGATTGATGATTGATGTTTGGTTATTGATGATTGATGATTGACGTTTGATGATTGATGATTGATGATTGATGATTGATTATTGATGATTGATGATTGATGATTGATGATTGATGATTGATGATTGATGATTGATGATTGATGGTTGATGATTGATGATTGATGATTGATGATTGATGATTGATGATTGATGATTGATGATTGATGAATGATGATTGACGATTGATGATTGATGATTGATGATTGATGATTGATGATTGATTATTGATGATTGATGATTGATGATTGATGATTGATGACTGATGATTGATGATTGATGATTGATGATTGATGATTGATGATTGATGATTGACGATTGATGATTGATGATTGATGATTGATGATTGATGATTGATGATTGATGATTGATGATTGATGATTGATGATTGATGATTGAACATTGATGATTGATGATTGATGATTGATGATTGATGATTGATGATTGATGATTAATGGTTGATGATTGATGATTGATGATTGATGATTGATATTTGATGATTGATGATTGATGATTGATGATTGATAATTGATAATTGACAATTGATGATTGATGATTGATGATTGATGATTGATGACTCATGATTGATGATTGATTATTGATGATTGATGATTGATGATTGATGATTGATGATTGCTGATTGATGATTGATGATTGATGATTGATGATTGATGATTGATGATTGATGATTGATGATTGAAGATTGATGATTGATGATTGATGATTGATGATTGATGATTGATGATTGATGATTGATGATTGATGGTTGATGATTGATGATTGATGATTGATGATTGATGATTGATGATTGATGATTGATGATTGATGATTGATGATGGATGATTGATGATTGATGATTGATGATTGATGATTGATGATTGATGATTGATGATTGATGATTGATGATTGATGATTGATGATTGATGATTGATGATTGATGATTGATGATTGATGATTGATGATTGATGATTGGTGATTGATGATTAATGATTGTTGGGTGATGACAGATGATTGATGATTGATGATTGATTATTGATCATTGATGATTGATGATTGATGATTGATGATGGATGATTGATGATTGATGATTGATGATTGATGATTGATGATTGATGATTGATGATTGATGATTGATGATTGATGATTGATGATTGATGATTGATGATTGATATTTGATGATTGATGATTGATGATTGATGATTGATTATTGACGATTGATGAATGATGATTGACGATTGATGATTGATGATTGATGATTGATGATTGATGACTGATTATTGATGATTGATGATTGATGATTGATGACTGATGATTGATGCTTGATGATTGATGATTGATTATTGACGATTGATGATTGATGATTGATGATTGATGATTGATGATTGATGATTGATGATTGATGATTGATGATTGATGATTGATGATTGATGATTGATGATTGATGATTAATGATTCATGATTGATGATTGATGATTGATGGTTTACGATTGATGACTGATGATTGATGCTTGATGATTGATGATTGATTATTGACGATTGATGATTGATGACTGATGATTGATGACTGATGATTGATGATTGATGTTTGATGATTGATGATTGATGATTGATGATTGATGATTGATGATTGATGATTGATGATTGATGATTGATGATTGATGATTGATGATTGATGATTGATGATTGATGATTGATTATTGATGATTGATGATTGATGATTGATGATTGATGATTGATGATTGATGATTGATGATTGATGATTGATGATTGATGATTGATGATTGATGATTAATGATTCATGATTGATGATTGATGATTGATGGTTTACGATTGATGATTGATGATTGATGATTGATGATTGATGATTGATGATTGATAATTGATGATTGATGATTGATGATTGATGTTTGATGATTGATGATTGATAATTGATGATTGATGATTGATGATTGATGTTTGCTGATTGATGATTGATGGTTGATGATTGATGTTCGATGATTGATGATTGATGATTGATGATTGATGATTGATGATTGATGATTGATGATTGATGATTGATGATTGTTGATTGATTATTGATGATTGGTGAATGATGATTGATGATTGACGAATGATGATATATGATTGATGATTGATGATTGATGATTGAACATCGATGATTGATGATTGATTATTGTTGATTGATGATTGATGATTGGTGATTGATGATTAATGATTGTTGGGTAATGATAGATGATTGATGATTGATGATTGATGATTGATGAATGATCATTGATCATTGATCATTGATGATTGATGACTGATGATTGATGATTGATGATTGATGTTTGATGATTGATGATTGATGATTGATGATTGATGATTGATGATTGATGATTGATGATTAATGATTGATGATTGATGATTGATGATAGATGATTGATGATTGATTATTGATGATTGGTGATTGATGATTGATGATTGATGATTGATGATTGATGATTGATGATTGATGATTGATGATTGATGATTGATGATTGATGATTGATGATTGATGATTGATGATTGATGATTGATGATTGATGATTGGTGATTGAAGATTGATGATTGACGAATGATGATTGATGATTGATGATTGATGATTAATGTTTGATGTTTGATGATTGATGATTGATGATTGATGATTGATGATTGACGATTGATGATTGATGATTGATGATTGATGATTGATGATTGATGATTGATGATTGATGATTGATGATTGATGATTGATAATTGATGATTGATGATTGATGATTGATGACTGATGTTTGATGATTGATGATTGATAATTGATGATTGATGATTGATGATTGATGATTGATGATTGATGATTGATGATTGAAGATTGATGATTGATGTTTGATGATTGATGATTGATGATTGATGATTGATGATTGATGATTGATGATTGATGATTGATGATTGATGATTGATGATTGATGATTGATGATTGATGATTGATGATTGATGATTACCGATATATGAATGTTGACTGATGATTGATGATTGATGATTTGGGGCTGGTAATTGAAGATTGATGGTTGATTATTGATGATTGATTTTTGATGATTGATGATTGATGGTTGATGATTGATGTTCGATGATTGATGATTGATGATTCATGATTGATGATTGATGATTGATGATTGATGATTGATGATTGATTATTGATGATTGGTGATTGAGGATTGATGATTGATGATTAATGATTGATGATTGATGATTGATGATTGATGATTGATGATTGATGATTGATGATTGACGATTGATGATTGATGATTGATGATTGATGATTGATGATTGATGATTGATTATTGATGATTGATGATTGATGATTGATGATTGATGATTGATGTTTGATGATTGATGATTGATGATTGATGATTGATGATTGATGATTGACGATTGAAGATTGATGATTGATGATTGATGATTGATAATTGATGATTGATGATTGATGATTGATGATTGATGATTGATGATTGATGATTGATGATTGATGATTGATGATTGATGATTGATGGTTGATGATTGATGATTGATGATTGATGATTGATGATTGATGATTGATGATTGATGATTGATGATTGATGATTGATGATTGATGATTGATGATTGATGATTGATGATTGATGGTTTACGATTGATGATTGATGATTGATGATTGATGATTGATGATTGATGATTGATAATTGATGATTGATGATTGATTATTGATGATTGATGATTGATGATTGATGATTGATGTTTGATGATTGATGATTGATGATTGATGATTGATGATTGATGATTGATGTTTGCTGATTGATAATTGATGGTTGATGATTGATGTTCGATGATTGATGATTGATGTTTGATGATTGATGATTGATGATTGATGATTGTTGATTGATTATTGATGATTGGTGAATGAGGATTGATGATTGACGAATGATGATTGATGATTGATGATTGATGATTGATGATTGATGATTGATGATTGAACATCGATGATTGATGATTGATGATTGTTGATTGATGATTGGTGATTGATGATTAATGATTGTTGGGTAATGATAGATGATTGATGATTGATGATTGATGATTGATGGATGATCATTGATCATTGATCATTGATGATTGATGATTGATGATTGATGATTGATGATTGATGTTTGATGATTGATGATTGATGATTGATGATTGATGATTGATGATTAATGATTGATGATTGATGATTGATGATTGATAATTGATGATTGATGATTGATGATTGGTGATTGATGATTGATGATTGATGATTGATGATTGATGATTGATGATTGATGATTGATGATTGATGATTGATGATTGATGATTGATGATTGATGATTGATGATTGATGATTGATGATTGATGATTGATGATTGATGATTGATGATTGATGATTGATGATTGATGATTGATGATTGATGATTGATGATTGGTGATTGAAGATTGATGATTGACGAATGATGATTGATGATTGATGATTGATGATTAATGTTTGATGATTGATGATTGATGATTGATGATTGACGATTGATGATTGATGATTGATGATTGATGATTGATGATTGATGATTGATGATTGATAATTGATGATTGATGATTGATGATTGATGACTGATGTTTGATGATTGATGATTGTTGATAGATAATTGATGATTGATGATTGATGATTGATGATTGATGATTGATGATTGATGATTGATGATTGAAGATTGATGATTGATGTTTGATGATTGATGATTGATGATTGATGATTGATGATTGATGATTGATGATTGATGATTGATGATTGATGATTGATGATTGATGATTGATGATTGATGATTGATGATTGATGATTGATGATTGATGATTACCGATATATGAATGTTGACTGATGATTGATGATTTGGGGCTGGTAATTGAAGATTGATGGTTGATTATTGATGATTGATTTTTGATGATTGATGATTGATGGTTGATGATTGATGTTCGATGATTGATGATTGATGATTCATGATTGATGATTGATGATTGATGATTGATGATTGATGATTGATGATTGATGATTGATTATTGATGATTGATGATTGGTGATTGAGGATTGATGATTGACGAATGATGATTGATGATTGATGATTGATGATTGATGTTTGATAATTGATGATTGATGATTGATGATTGATGATTGACGAATGATGAATGATGATTGATGATTGATGATTGATGATTGATAATTGATGATTGATGATTGATGATTTATGATTGATGTTTGATTTTTGATGATTGATGATTGATAATTGATGATTGATGATTAATGCTTGATGATTGATGATTGATAATTGATGATTGATGGTTGATGATTGATGATTGATGATTGATAATTGATGATTGATGATTGATGATTGATGATTGATGATTGATGATTGATGATTGATGAATGATGATTGATGATTGATGATTGATGAATGATGATTGATGATTGATGATTGATGATTGATGATTGATGATTGATGACTGATGATTGATGATTGATGATTGATGATTGATTATTGATGATTGATGATTGATGATTGATGATTGATGATTGATGATTGACGATTGATGATTGATGATTGATGATTGATGATTAATGATTGATGATTGATGATTGATGATTGATGATTGATGATTGATGATTGATGATTGATGTTTGATGATTGATGATTGATGATTGATGATTGATGATTGATGATTGATGATTGATGATTGATGATTGATGATTGATGATTGATGATTGATGATTGATGATTGATGACTGATGATTGATGATTGATGATTGATGATTGATGATTGATGATTGATGATTGATGGTTGATGATTGATGATTGATGATTGATGATTGATGATTGATGATTAACGATTTATGATTGATGACTGATAATTGATGATTGATGATTGATTATTCATGATTCATGATTGATAATTGATGATTGATGATTAATGCTTGATGATTGATGATTGATAATTGATGATTGATGGTTGATGATTGATGATTGATGTTTGATGATTGATGATTGATGATTGATGATTGATGATTGATGATTGATGATTGATGATTGATGATTGGTGATTGATGATTGATGATTGATGATTGATGATTGATGATTGATGATTGATGATTGATGATTGATGATTGATGATTGATGATTGATGATTGATGATTGATGATTGATGATTGATGACTGATGATTGATGATTGATGATTGATGATTGATGATTGATGATTGATGATTGATGGTTGATGATTGATGATTGATGATTGATGATTGATGATTGATGATTAACGATTTATGATTGATGACTGATAATTGATGATTGATGATTGATTATTCATGATTCATGATTGATAATTGATGATTGATGATTAATGCTTGATGATTGATGATTGATAATTGATGATTGATGGTTGATGATTGATGATTGATGATTGATAATTGATGATTGATGATTGATGATTGATGATTGATGATTGATGATTGATGATTGATGAATGATGATTGATGATTGATGATTGATGAATGATGATTGATGATTGATGATTGATGATTGATGATTGATGATTGATGACTGATGATTGATGATTGATGATTGATGATTGATTATTGATGATTGATGATTGATGATTGATGATTGATGATTGATGATTGATGATTGATGATTGACGATTGATGATTGATGATTGATGATTGATGATTAATGATTGATGATTGATGATTGATGATTGATGATTGATGATTGATGATTGATGATTGATGTTTGATGATTGATGATTGATGATTGATGATTGATGATTGATGATTGATGATTGATGATTGATGATTGATGATTGATGATTGATGATTGATGATTGATAATTGATGATTGATGATTGATAATTGATGATTGATGATTGATGATTGATGATTGATGATTGATGATTGATGATTGATGATTGATGATTGATGATTGATGATTGATGATTGATGATTGATGATTGATGATTGATGATTGATGATTGATGATTGATGATTGATGATTGATGATTGATGATTAACGATTTATGATTGATGATTGATGATTGAAGATTGATGATTCATGATTGATGATTGATGATTGATGATTGATGATTGATGATTGATGATTGATGATTGATGATTGATGATTGATGATTGATGATTGATGATTGATGATTGATGATTGATGATTGATGATTGATGATTGATGATTGATGATTGATGACTGATGATTGATGATTGATGATTGATGAATGATGATTGATGATTGATGATTGATGATTGATGATTGATGATTGATGATTGATGATTGATGATTAATTATTGATGATTGATGATTGATGATTGATGATTGATGACTGATGATTGATGATTGATGATTGATGATTGATGATTGATGATTGATGATTGATGATTGATGATTGACGATTGACGATTGATGATTGATGATTGATGATTGATGATTGATGATTAATGATTGATGATTGATGATTGATGATTGATGATTGATGAATGATGATTGATGTTTGATGATTGATGATTGATGATTGATGATTGATGATTGATGATTGACGATTGATGATTGATGATTGATGATTGATGATTGATGATTGATGATTGATGATTGATGATTGATGATTGATAATTGATGATTGATGATTGATGATTGATAATTGATGTTTGATGATTGATGATTGATAATTGATGATTGTTGATTGATGATTGATGATTGATGTTTGATGATTGATGATTGATGATTGATGATTAATGATTGATGATTGATGATTGATGATTGATGATTGATGATTGATGATTGATGATTGATGATTGATGATTGATGATTGATGATTGATTATTGATGATTGATGATTGGTGATTGAGGATTGATGATTGACGAATGATGATTGATGATTAATGATTGATGATTGATGTTTGATAATTGATGATTGATGATTGATGATTGATGATTGACGATTGATGAATGATGATTGATGATTGATGATTGATGATTGATAATTGATGATTGATGATTGATGATTTATGATTGATGTTTGATTTTTGATGATTGATGATTGATGGTTGATGATTGATGATTGATGATTGATGATTAATGATTTATGATTGATGATTGATGATTGGTGATTGATGATTGATGATTGGTGATTGATGATTGATGATTGATGATTGATGATTGATGATTGATGATTGATGATTGATGATTGATGATTGATGATTGATGATTGATGATTGATGATTGATGATTGATGATTGATGATTGATGATTGATGACTGATGATTGATGATTGATGATTGATGATTGATGATTGATTATTGATGATTGATGATTGATGGTTGATGATTGATGATTGATGATTGATGATTGATGATTAACGATTTATGATTGATGACTGATAATTGATGATTGATGATTGATTATTCATGATTCATGATTGATAATTGATGATTGATGATTAATGCTTGATGATTGATGATTGATAGTTGATGATTGATGGTTGATGATTGATGATTGATGATTGATAATTGATGATTGATGATTGATGATTGATGATTGATGATTGATGATTGATGATTGATGATTGATGATTGATGATTGATGATTGATGAATGATGATTGATGATTGATGATTGATGATTGATGATTGATGATTGATGACTGATGATTGATGATTGATGATTGATGATTGATTATTGATGATTGATGATTGATGATTGATGATTGATGATTGATGATTGATGATTGATGATTGATGATTGATGATTGACGATTGATGATTGATGATTGATGATTGATGATTAATGATTGATGATTGATGATTGATGATTGATGATTGATGATTGATGATTGATGTTTGATGATTGATGATTGATGATTGATGATTGATGATTGATGATTGACGATTGATGATTGATGATTGATGATTGATGATTGATGATTGATGATTGATGATTGATAATTGATGATTGATGATTGATAATTGATGATTGATGATTGATGATTGATGATTGATGATTGATGATTGATGATTGATGATTGATGATTGATGATTGATGATTGATGATTGATGATTGATGATTAACGATTTATGATTGATGATTGATGATTGAAGATTGATGATTCATGATTGATGATTGATGATTGATGATTGATGATTGATGATTGATGATTGATGATTGATGATTGATGATTGATGATTGATGATTGATGATTGATGACTGATGATTGATGATTGATGATTGATGAATGATGATTGATGATTGATGATTGATGATTGATGATTGATGATTGATGATTGATGATTGATGATTGATGATTGATGATTGATTATTGATGATTGATGATTGATGATTGATGATTGATGACTGATGATTGATGATTGATGATTGATGATTGATGATTGATGATTGATGATTGACGATTGACGATTGATGATTGATGATTGATGATTGATGATTGATGATTAATGATTGATGATTGATGATTGATGATTGATGATTGATGAATGATGATTGATGTTTGATGATTGATGATTGATGATTGATGATTGATGATTGATGATTGACGATTGATGATTGATGATTGATGATTGATGATTGATGATTGATGATTGATGATTGATGATTGATAATTGATGATTGATGATTGATGATTGATAATTGATGTTTGATGATTGATGATTGATAATTGATGATTGTTGATTGATGATTGATGATTGATGTTTGATGATTGATGATTGATGATTGATGATTAATGATTGATGATTGATGATTGATGATTGATGATTGATGATTGATGATTGATGATTGATGATTGATGATTGATGATTGATGATTGATGATTGATGATTGATGATTGATGATTGATGGTTGATGATTGATGATTGATGATTGATGATTGATTATTGACGATTGATGATTGATGATTGATGATTGATGATTGATGATTGATGATTGATGATTGATGATTGATGATTGATGATTGATGATTGATGATTGATGATTGATGATTGATGATTGATGATTGATGATTGATGATTGATGATTGATGATTGATGATTGATGATTGATGATTGATGATTGATGATTGATAATTGATGATTGATGAATGATGATTGATGATTGATGATTGATTATTGATGATTGACGATTGATGATTGATGATTGATGACTGATGATTGATGATTGATGATTGATGATTGATGTTTGATGATTGATGATTGATGGTTGATGATTGATGTTCGATGATTGATGATTGATGATTGATAATTGATAATTGATGATTGATGATTGATGATTGATGATTGATGATTGATGATTGATGATTGATGATTGATGATTGATGATTGATGATTGATGATTGGTGATTGAGGATTGATGATTGACGAATGATGATCGATGATTGATGATTGATGATTGATGATTGATGATTGATGATTGATGATTGATGAATGATGATTGATGATTGATGATTGATGATTGATGATTGATGATTGATGATTGATGATTGATGATTGATGATTGATGATTGATGATTGATGATTGACGACTGATGATTGATGATTTATGATTGATGATTGATGATTGATGAAACATGATTGATGATTGATGATTGATGATTGATGATTGATGATTGAAGATTGATGATTGATGATTGATGATTGATGACTGATGATTGATGATTGATGATTGATGATTGATGATTGATGATTGACGATTGATGATTGATGATTGATGATTGATGATTGATGATTGATGATTGATGATTGATGATTGATGATTGATAATTGATGATTGATGATTGATGATTGATGATTGATAATTGATGGTTGATGATTGATGATTGATAATTGATGATTGTTGATTGATGATTGATGATTGATGTTTGATGATTGATGATTGATGATTGATGATTAATGATTGATGATTGATGATTGATGATTGATGATTGATGATTGATGATTGATGATTGATGATTGATGATTGATGGTTGACGATTGATGATTGATGATTGATGATTGACGATTGATGATTGATGATTGATGATTGATGATTGATGATTGATGATTGATGATTGATGATTGATGATTGATGATTGATGATTGATGATTGATGATTGATGATTGATGATTGATGATTGATGATTGATGATTGATGATTGATGATTGATGATTGATGATTGATGATTGATGATTGATGATTGACGATTGATGATTGATGATTGATGATTGATGATTGATGATTGATGATTGATGATTGACAATTGATGATTGATGATTGATGATTGATGATTGATGATTGATGATGGATGATGGATGATTGATGTTTGATGATTGATGATTGATAATTGATGATTGATGATTGATGATTGATGATTGATGTTTGATGATTGATGATTGATGGTTGATGGTTGATGTTCGATGATTGATGATTGATGATTGATAATTGATGATTGATGATTGATGATTGATGATTGACGAATGATGATCGATGATTGATGATTGATGATTGATGATTGCTGATTGATGATTGATGATTGATGATTGATGATTGTTGATTGCTGATTGATGATTGAAAATTGATGATTGATGATTGATAATTGATGATTGACGATTGATGATTGATGATTGATGATTGATGATTGATGATTAATGATTGATGATTGATGATTGATGATTGATGATTGATGATTGATGAGTGATGATTGATGATTGATGATTGATGATTGATGATTGATGATTGATGATTGATGATTGATGATTGATGATTGATGATTGATGATTGATGATTGATGATTGATGATTGATGATTGATGATTGGTGATTGATGATTAATGATTGTTGGGTGATGACAGATGATTGATGATTGATGATTGATTATTGATCATTGATGATTGATGATTGATAATTGATGATGGATGATTGATGATTGATGATTGATGATTGATGATTGATGATTGATGATTTATGATTGATGATTGATATTTGATGATTGATGATTGATGATTGATGATTGATTATTGATGATTGATGAATGATGATTGACGATTGATGATTGATGATTGATGATTGATGATTGATGACTGATTATTGATCATTGATGATTGATGATTGATGATTGATGATGGATGATTGATGATTGATGATTGATGATTGATGATTGATGATTGATGATTGATGATTGATGATTGATGATTGATGATTGATGATTGATGATTGATATTTGATGATTGATGATTGATGATTGATGATTGATTATTGACGATTGATGAATGATGATTGACGATTGATGATTGATGATTGATGATTGATGATTGATGATTGATGATTGATTATTGATGATTGATGATTGATGATTGATGATTGATGATTGATGACTGATGATTGATGCTTGATGATTGATGATTGATTATTGACGATTGATGATTGATGACTGATGATTGATGACTGATGATTGATGATTGATGTTTGATGATTGATGATTGATGATTGATGATTGATGATTGACGATTGATGATTGATGATTGATGATTGATGATTGATGACTGATGATTGATGATTGATGATTGATGTTTGGTTATTGATGATTGATGATTGACGTTTGATGATTGATGATTGATGATTGATGATTGATTATTGATGATTGATGATTGATGATTGATGATTGATGATTGATGATTGATGATTGATGATTGATGATTGATGATTGATGATTGATGATTGATGAATGATGATTGACGATTGATGATTGATGATTGATGATTGATGATTGATGATTGATGATTGATTATTGATGATTGATGATTGATGATTGATGATTGATGACTGATGATTGATGATTGATGATTGATGATTGATGATTGATGATTGACGATTGACGATTGATGATTGATGATTGATGATTGATGATTGATGATTGATGATTGATGATTGATGATTGATTATTGATGATTGATGATTGATGATTGATGATTGATGATTGATGTTTGATGATTGATGATTGATGATTGATGATTGATGATTGACGATTGAAGATTGATGATTGATGATTGATGATTGATAATTGATGATTGATGATTGATGATTGATGATTGATGATTGATGATTGATGATTGATGATTGATGATTGATGATTGATGGTTGATGGTTGATGATTGATGATTGATGATTGATGATTGATGATTGATGATTGATGATTGATGATTGATGATTGATGATTGATGATTGATGATTGATGATTGATGATTGATGATTGATGATTGATGATTGATGATTGATGATTGATGATTGATGATTGATGATTGATGATTGATGATTGATGATTGATGGTTGATGATTGATGATTGATGATTGATGATTAATGATTCATGATTGACGATTGATGATTGATGGTTTACGATTGATGATTGATGATTGATGATTGATGATTGATGATTGATGATTGATGATTGATAATTGATGATTGATGATTGATGATTGATGTTTGATGATTGATGATTGATAATTGATGATTGATGATTGATGATTGATGTTTGCTGATTGATGATTGATGGTTGATGATTGATGTTCGATGATTGATGATTGATGATTGATGATTGATGATTGTTGATTGATTATTGATGATTGGTGAATGATGATTGATGATTGACGAATGATGATATATGATTGATGATTGATGATTGATGATTGAACATCGATGATTGATGATTGATGATTGTTGATTGATGATTGATGATTGGTGATTGATGATTAATGATTGTTGGGTAATGATAGATGATTGATGATTGATGATTGATGATTGATGAATGATCATTGATCATTGATCATTGATGATTGATGATTGATGATTGATGATTGATGATTGATGTTTGATGATTGATGATTGATGATTGATGATTGATGATTGATGATTGATGATTCATGATTAATGATTGATGATTGATGATTGATGATAGATGATTGATGATTGATTATTGATGATTGGTGATTGATGATTGATGATTGATGATTGATGATTGATGATTGATGATTGATGATTGATGATTGATGATTGATGATTGATGATTGATGATTGATGATTGATGATTGATGATTGGTGATTGAAGATTGATGATTGACGAATGATGATTGATGATTGATGATTGATGATTAATGTTTGATGATTGATGATTGATGATTGATGATTGATGATTGACGATTGATGATTGATGATTGATGATTGATGATTGATGATTGATGATTGATGATTGATGATTGATAATTGATGATTGATGATTGATGATTGATGATTGATGACTGATGTTTGATGATTGATGATTGATAATTGATGATTGATGATTGATGATTGATGATTGATGATTGATGATTGAAGATTGATGATTGATGATTGATGATTGATGATTGATGATTGATGATTGCTGATTGATGATTGATGATTGATGATTGATGATTGATGATTACCGATATATGAATGTTGACTGATGATTGATGATTGATGATTTGGGGCTGGTAATTGAAGATTGATGGTTGATTATTGATGATTGATTTTTGATGATTGATGATTGATGGTTGATGATTGATGTTCGATGATTGATGATTGATGATTCATGATTCATGATTGATGATTGATGATTGATGATTGATGATTGATGATTGATGATTGATGATTGATTATTGATGATTGGTGATTGAGGATTGATGATTGATGATTAATGATTGATGATTGATGATTGATGATTCATGATTGATAATTGATGATTGATGATTGATGATTGACGATTGATGATTGATGATTGATGATTGATGATTGATGATTGATGATTGATTATTGATGATTGATGATTGATGATTGATGATTGATGATTGATGTTTGATGATTGATGACTGATGATTGATGATTGATGATTGATGATTGACGATTGAAGATTGATGATTGATGATTGATGATTGATAATTGATGATTGATGATTGATGATTGATGATTGATGATTGATGATTGATGATTGATGATTGATGATTGATGATTGATGGTTGATGATTGATGATTGATGATTGATGATTGATGATTGATGATTGATGATTGATGATTGATGATTGATGATTGATGATTGATGATTGATGATTGATGATTGATGATTGATGATTGATGATTGATGATTGATGATTGATGATTGATGATTGATGATTGATGATTGATGATTGATGATTGATGATTGATGATTGATGATTGATGGTTTATGATTGATGATTGATGATTGATGATTGATGATTGATAATTGATGATTGATGATTGATTATTGATGATTGATGATTGATGATTGATGTTTGATGATTGATGATTGATAATTGATGATTGATGATTGATGATTGATGTTTGCTGATTGATAATTGATGGTTGATGATTGATGTTCGATGATTGATGATTGATGTTTGATGATTGATGATTGATGATTGATGATTGTTGATTGATTATTAATGATTGGTGAATGAGGATTGATGATTGACGAATGATGATTGATGATTGATGATTGATGATTGATGATTGAACATCGATGATTGATGATTGATGATTGATGATTGTTGATTGATGATTGATGATTGGTGATTGATGATTAATGATTGTTGGGTAATGATAGATGATTGATGATTGATGATTGATGATTGATGATTGATGGATGATCATTGATCATTGATCATTGATGATTGATGATTGATGATTGATGATTGATGATTGATGTTTGATGATTGATGATTGATGATTGATGATTGATGATTGATGATTAATGATTGATGATTGATGATTGATGATTGATGATTGATGATTGATGATTGATGATTGATGATTGATGATTGATGATTGATGATTGATGATTGATGATTGATGATTGATGATTGGTGATTGAAGATTGATGATTGACGAATGATGATTGATGATTGATGATTGATGATTAATGTTTGATGATTGATGATTGATGATTGATGATTGATGATTGATGATTGGTGATTGAAGATTGATGATTGACGAATGATGATTGATGATTGATGATTGATGATTGATGATTGATGATTGATGATTAATGTTTGATGATTGATGATTGATGATTGATGATTGATGATTGATGATTGGTGATTGAAGATTGATGATTGACGAATGATGATTGATGATTGATGATTGATGATTGATGATTGATGATTGATGATTGATGATTGATGGTTTACGATTGATGATTGATGATTGATGATTGATAATTGATGATTGATGATTGATTATTTATGATTGATGATTGATGATTGATGTTTGATGATTGATGATTGATAATTGATGATTGATGATTGATGATTTATGTTTGCTGATTGATAATTGATGGTTGATGATTGATGTTCGATGATTGATGATTGATGTTTGATGATTGATGATTGATGATTGATGATTGTTGATTGATTATTGATGATTGGTGAATGAGGATTGATGATTGACGAATGATGATTGATGATTGATGATTGATGATTGATGATTGATGATTAATGATTGATGATTGAACATCGATGATTGATGATTGATGATTGATGATTGATGATTGATGATTGTTGATTGATGATTGATGATTGGTGATTGATGATTAATGATTGTTGGGTAATGATAGATGATTGATGATTGATGATTGATGATTGATGATTGATGGATGATCATTGATCATTGATCATTGATGATTGATGATTGATGATTGATGATTGATGATTGATGTTTGATGATTGATGATTGATGATTGATGATTGATGATTGATGATTAATGATTGATGATTGATGATTGATGATTGATAATTGATGATTGATGATTGATGATTGGTGATTGATGATTGATGATTGATGATTGATGATTGATGATTGATGATTGATGATTGATGATTGATGATTGATGATTGATGATTGATGATTGATGATTGATGATTGATGATTGATGATTGATGATTGATGATTGATGATTGATGATTGATGATTGATGATTGATGATTGATGATTGATGATTGATGATTGATGATTGATGATTGGTGATTGAAGATTGATGATTGACGAATGATGATTGATGGTTGATGATTGATGATTAATGTTTGATGATTGATGATTGATGATTGATGATTGACGATTGATGATTGATGATTGATGATTGATGATTGATGATTGATGATTGATGATTGATGATTGATGATTGATGATTGATAATTGATGATTGATGATTGATGATTGATGACTGATGTTTGATGATTGATGATTGATGATTGATAATTGATGATTGATGATTGATGATTGATGATTGATGATTGATGATTGAAGATTGATGATTGATGTTTGATGTTTGATGATTGATGATTGATGATTGATGATTGATGATTGATGATTGATGATTGATGATTGATGATTGATGATTGATGATTGATGATTGATGATTGATGATTGATGATTACCGATATATGAATGTTGACTGATGATTGATGATTGATGATTTGGGGCTGGTAATTGAAGATTGATGGTTGATTATTGATGATTGATTTTTGATGATTGATGATTGATGGTTGATGATTGATGTTCGATGATTGATGATTGATGATTCATGATTGATGATTGATGATTGATGATTGATGATTGATGATTGATGATTGATGATTGATGATTGATTATTGATGATTGATGATTGGTGATTGAGGATTGATGATTGACGAATGATGATTGATGATTGATGATTGATGATTGATGTTTGATAATTGATGATTGATGATTGATGATTGATGATTGACGATTGATGAATGATGATTGATGATTGATGATTGATGATTGATAATTGATGATTGATGATTGATGATTGATGATTTATGATTGATGTTTGATTTTTGATGATTGATGATTGATGGTTGATGATTGATGATTGATGTTTGATGATTGATGATTGATGATTGATGATTGATGATTAATGATTGATGATTGATGATTGATGATTGGTGATTGATGATTGATGATTGATGATTGATGATTGATGATTGATGATTGATGATTGATGATTGATGATTGATGATTGATGATTGATGATTGATGATTGATGATTGATGATTGATGATTGATGATTGATGATTGATGATTGATGACTGATGATTGATGATTGATGATTGATGATTGATGATTGATGATTGATGATTGATGATTGATGATTGATGATTGATGATTGATGGTTGATGATTGATTATTGATGATTGATGATTGATGATTAACGATTTATGATTGATGACTGATAATTGATGATTGATGATTGATTATTCATGATTCATGATTGATAATTGATGATTGATGATTAATGCTTGATGATTGATGATTGATAATTGATGATTGATGGTTGATGATTGATGATTGATGATTGATAATTGATGATTGATGATTGATGATTGATGATTGATGATTGATGATTGATGATTGATGATTGATGATTGATGATTGATGATTGATGAATGATGATTGATGATTGATGATTGATGATTGATGATTGATGACTGATGATTGATGATTGATGATTGATGATTGATGATTGATTATTGATGATTGATGATTGATGATTGATGATTGATGATTGATGATTGATGATTGATGATTGATGATTGACGATTGATGATTGATGATTGATGATTGATGATTAATGATTGATGATTGATGATTGATGATTGATGATTGATGATTGATGATTGATGATTGATGTTTGATGATTGATGATTGATGATTGATGATTGATGATTGATGATTGATGATTGACGATTGATGATTGATGATTGATGATTGATGATTGATGATTGATGATTGATGATTGATAATTGATGATTGATGATTGATAATTGATGATTGATGATTGATGATTGATGATTGATGATTGATGATTGATGATTGATGATTGATGATTGATGATTGATGATTGATGATTGATGATTGATGATTGATGATTGATGATTGATGATTGATGATTGATGATTGATGATTGATGATTGATGATTAACGATTTATGATTGATGATTGATGATTGAAGATTGATGATTCATGATTGATTATTGATGATTGATGATTGATGATTCATGATTGATGATTGATGATTGATGATTGATGATTGATGATTGATGATTGATGATTGATGATTGATGATTGATGATAT
>CATOZT010000202.1:5000-12500 GCA_954870665.1 Stratiomys singularior
TTTGCTAAATTAACAAAATAACTCAGTGCTGAACTCTTTTCTTTTCGCTCGCCGCTACTAAGAAAATCCTTGTTAGTTTCTTTTCCTTCCCTCATTAATATGCTTAAATTCAGGGAGTAGTCTCATATGAGTTGAGGTCGTTTTCATGAATTTTTAAGTACATTTCATGTACTTTATGATAAAATTATGAATCGCTTAATTCAACTATTTCCATCTATAATTCAAATTCATATATGTACAATATTATTTGACATACTGTTTGAAAAATAAAATATATAGTTGATTCAAAGCATGTTTGATTCATTTTATCATATTTAAATTTTTCAATTAATTGTTCTTAATATTATAGAAACTTTAAAAAAAGTTTCTAGTAATACAACATATGCACCCAAATTCTAATAGAATAAGGAGCAACCAGATATCTTTTATTTAAGAGATATTCAAACAACCCTCAACCATATGTAGTCCATGCAGCATATATTATATATGTATAGCATGGACTGCAATATGCGTTCAAAATGTCGATGTTCATGTGTCCTGCAGTTCACACGATGACGCGCAGTTTGCTGCGTTCTTCATCGACCCATGAGCCAAGTGATCCTCCGCTTAGGGTATCTTTTTTGATATTTAAATCTGTTCTATTATACGTCAAAATTGTTTAGAAATAATATAAGAGCAATAATTGCTTTATATTATCAATGAACAACATTTTCCAGACTAATGCATTTGTCACGTATGTCTCACCCTCTTCCGGATACATATAGTATACGTAAGGCAGGCAATTGAACTTATGCATTTTGCATGCATAAGTGTAACAACATTAGTCCCAATGTGTTCATATTCCAACGCTTTTTTTCCGATTGTGCCCCTTCACAGCCGGTATTATATTTCTAACTTGTAGAAATTTCTAAATAAAAAAAAATACTAAAACCAATAAATTGCTTATCGATTTTAGTATTTATATTCTTTTATTCATCATTTTCACTGCGCCACTATTTCAATGACGAAACATTTGGTTTTTATAATATCAAACCAATTTGTGAAACTATTCTATGAAGCGCCACTAATTATATGACGTTACATTTTGTTCATTATTCAATTCATTAAGTTTTTCATATATTTGTTTTCATATATCTATATTATTAATTTTAATTTGAATTATAGATCTCATATAATATGAGCCTATATATTCATCTTTTATAAATTTTTATTTGAAGAATCAATAATGATCCTTCCGCAGGTTCACCTACGGAAACCTTGTTACGACTTTTACTTCCTCTAAATAATCAAGTTCGGTCAACTTTTGCGAAACAACCGTAACACACAAGGCGTCACAGTGATCACGTCCGGAGACCTCACTAAATAATTCAATCGGTAGTAGCGACGGGCGGTGTGTACAAAGGGCAGGGACGTAATCAATGCGAGTTAATGACTCGCACTTACTGGGAATTCCAGGTTGATGTGAACAGTTTCAGTTCACAATCCCAAGCATGAAAGTGATTCAGCGGTTTACCCGGACCTCTCGGTCTAGGAAATACACGTTGATACTTTCATTGTAGCGCGCGTGCAGCCCAGGACATCTAAGGGCATCACAGACCTGTTATTGCTCAATCTCATTATTGCTAGACGCAATTTGTCCATTTAAGAAGCTAGTGTCCGTATTAGTAGGACAAACCAACAGGTACGGCTCAACTTGCATAAACACATTCAAATACAAAATACATCGCTGCACTCATAAATGAAGGCTATGTTAAGTTTCAAACACCATAATCCTGTAAGCATCTATTTAATATATTTGAGTCTCGTTCGTTATCGGAATTAACCAGACAAATCACTCCACGAACTAAGAACGGCCATGCACCACCACCCATAGATTCGAGAAAGAGCTATCAATCTGTCTTACTCATTTATGTTCGGACCTGGTAAGTTTTCCCGTGTTGAGTCAAATTAAGCCGCAGGCTCCACTCCTGGTGGTGCCCTTCCGTCAATTCCTTTAAGTTTCAGCTTTGCAACCATACTTCCCCCGGAGCCCAAAAGCTTTGGTTTCCCGAGAAGCGACTGAGAGAGCCATAGTAGTAGCTACACCCAATTGCTAGCTGGCATCGTTTATGGTTAGAACTAGGGCGGTATCTGATCGCCTTCGAACCTCTAACTTTCGTTCTTGATTAATGAAAACATCTTTGGCAAATGCTTTCGCTTAAGTTAGTCTTACGACGGTCCAAGAATTTCACCTCTCGCGTCGTAATACTAATGCCCCCAACTGCTTCTATTAATCATTACCTCTTGATCTAAAAACCAATGAAAGTAGAACAGAGGTCTTATTCCATTATTCCATGCACAAAATATTCAGGCATTTGAAGCCTGCTTTAAGCACTCTAATTTGTTCAAAGTAATTGTACCGGCCCACAACAACACTCGGTTAAGAGCACTGAAGCAGGTTTAAATAGGAGTTAAATAGAATGATAACGCATAACGCACCATCTATTAAAACTCCACCGGTAATACGCTCGCATACAATGGCAACGTACAAACCAAATAATGGTGTACTACCCGTATGGAGCACAAGTTCAACTACGAACGTTTTAACCGCAACAACTTTAATATACGCTATTGGAGCTGGAATTACCGCGGCTGCTGGCACCAGACTTGCCCTCCAATAGGTCCTCGTTAAAGGATTTAAAGTGTACTCATTCCAATTACAGGGCCTCGGATATGAGTCCTGTATTGTTATTTTTCGTCACTACCTCCCCGTGCTGGGAGTGGGTAATTTACGCGCCTGCTGCCTTCCTTAGATGTGGTAGCCGTTTCTCAGGCTCCCTCTCCGGAATCGAACCCTGATTCCCCGTTACCCGTTGCAACCATGGTAGTCCAAGATACTACCATCAATAGTTGATAGGGCAGACATTTGAAAGATCTGTCGTCGGTACGAGACCATACGATCTGCAAATTATCCAGAGTTCAACCAATATAACGATCAGAGATCGCTTGGTTTTAGCCTAATAAAAGCACACGTTCCATAAGGTCCGTGTTTATATTGCATGTATTAGCTCTAGAATTACCACAGTTATCCAAGTAACTGTTAACGATCTAAGGAACCATAACTGATATAATGAGCCTTTTGCGGTTTCACTGTTAATTCGTGTGTACTTAGACATGCATGGCTTAATCTTTGAGACAAGCATATAACTACTGGCAGGATCAACCAGAATAATAAATATTCAAGGGAAAGGTAAAAACCTTTGGATATCAAGATTAATGGTAATGATATCATAACTACAAATTTTACATGTGAAATTTACACAATTCCACATAACCCAGTTTTCATATTCATTAACTTCCCATCGGGTCAACATACTAACCATTATTTTGGTTGTACTATTTTCTTTTGATTATTTGAATCTATCGATTCCCTTTATTGAAAGAATTTGCAAATGTTTCGGTCATTGTAACAATGCCATAATACTTGTCCACATTGGAACTTCGCTACAAATAAGAAAACTTATAAGTCGCATTCGTTCGTGGACACACTTGGAATAATGATCATAATTTCATAATATCTCGAAAGCATCACCATATATGATGGTGCCCTCCGTATTATGCTCATATAATCATAATCATCGTCTTACATCTTTTAAATATTTTTATTATGACTTCATAATGCTCGTTAATAAATTTGCCCAAATAATGAACTTTTATTAACTTCATTATACTTCCATAATAACCTCGACACCTTCGCCATACATCAGGTCTTGCGAAGATTATACTTGTATAATCACTGCGAGACCTTTTTTATTTTTTATTATGGTTTCATAATGCTCATTAATAAACTTGTCCAAAAAAGACAATTTTTCATTAACTTGATTATACTCCCATAATAACCTCGAAACCTTCTTCATACATTAGGTCTCACGATGATTATACTTGTATAATCACTGCGAGACCTTATGTAGGAAAGTCTTATTAATTCATTTTATTGATGTATTACTGATGTAATATGTTTAATAATACTCATACAAACTGATTTCATCTTTGAAATCATTCATATGAGTTTGGACCTTGACTGCCGCTGACGGCATACAGTATCCTATATTACTTTTTTACCAAAATACCAACACATTTTGTACCCACTTTTTTATTTATTATTTCTCAACTATAGAGATGATATTAAAACTTTCTAATTTACTTTCAAATTACAATTCACAAATTTGATTAGCAAAAACTCTCGAATTTCTCATGATTTTAAGCAAATTGGTTTCGCCCGGATTATACAAGTATAATGTCCGACGATACCTCTCCATACAGAAGGTCCCATTTTGGTGATTTTTTATTATAGATGTATAATGTTGTTTTCACAATGTTGTTATTTTATTACACAAAATAAACACACCAACAGTGGACATACCACGGCACTGATAGATTTTGCCTTACCTAAGTTTTTGTTGTTGGTATTATGCAAGTATAATATAACCGATACCTCCCCATATAAGAGGTATGATTTTCTAGGATTTTCATTATGAAAGTATAATATTGGTTTGAGACCTCGATATGAGAGGTATGATTTTTGTGGAGTTTGATTATAAAAGTATAATGTTTGTTAGACCTCGATATGAGAGGTATGATTTTCATGGATTTTGATTATAGAAGTATAATGTTGGTTTGAGACCTCGATATGAGAGGTATGATTTTCGTGGATTTTGATTATAGAAGTATAATGTTTGTGAGACCTCGATATGAGAGGTATGATTTTCATGGATTTTGATTATGAAAGTATAATGTTGGTTTGAGACCTCGATATGAGAGGTATGATTTTCGTCAATTTTGATTATAGAAGTATAATGTTTGTGAGACCTCGAAATGAGAGGTATGATTTTCATGGATTTTGATTCTGAAAGTATAATGTTGGTTTGAGACCTCGATGTGAGAGGTGTGATTTTCGTGGATTTTGATTATAGAAGTATAATGTTTGTGAAACCTCGATATGAGAGGTATGATTTTCATGGATTTTGATTATGAAAGTATAATGTTGGTTTGAGACCTCGATATGAGAGGTATGATTTTCATGGATTTTGATTATGAAAGTATAATGTTTGTGAGACCTCGATATGAGAGGTATGATTTTTGTGGATTTTGATTATAGAAGTATAATCTTTGTGAGACCTCGATATGAGAGGTATGATTTTTGTGGATTTTGATTATAGAAGTATAATCTTTTTGAGACCTCGATATGAGAGGTATGATTTTTGTGGATTTTGATTATAGAAGTATAATCTTTGTGATACCTCGATATGAGAGGTATGATTTCTGTGGATTTTGATTATAGAAGTATAATCTTTGTGAGACCTCGATATGAGAGGTATGATTTTTGATTTTGGTTATGGATTTTGATTATAGAAGTATAATCTTTGTGAGACCTCGATATGAGAGGTATGATTTTTGTCAATTTTGATTATAGAAGTATAATCTTTGTGAGACCTCGATATGAGAGGTATGATTTTTGTGGATTTTGATTATAGAAGTATAATCTTTGTGAGACCTCGATATGAGAGGTATGATTTTTGTGGATTTTGATTATAGTAGTATAATCTTTGTGATACCTCGATATGAGAGGTATGATTTTTGTGGATTTTGATTATAGAAGCATAATGCTTGTGAGACCTCGATATGAGAGGTATGATTTTTGTGGATTTTGATTATAGAAGTATAATCTTTGTGAGACCTCGATATGAGAGGTATGATTTTTGTCAATTTTGATTATAGAAGTATAATCTTTGTGAGACCTCGATATGAGAGGTATGATTTTTGTGGATTTTGATTATAGAAGTATAATCTTTGTGAGACCTCGATATGAGAGGTATGATTTTTGTGGATTTTGATTATAGTAGTATAATCTTTGTGATACCTCGATATGAGAGGTATGATTTTTGTGGATTTTGATTATAGAAGCATAATGCTTGTGAGACCTCGATATGAGAGGTATGATTTTTGTGGATTTTGATTATAGAAGCATAATGTTTGTGATACCTCGATATGAGAGGTACGATTTTTGTGGATTTTGATTATAGAAGTATAATCTTTGTGATACCTCGATATGAGAGGTATGATTTTTGTGGATTTTGATTATAGAAGCATAATGCTTGTGAGACCTCGATATGAGAGGTATGATTTTTGTGGATTTTGATTATAGAAGTATAATCTTTGTGATACCTCGATATGAGAGGTACGATTTTTGTTTCGATTTTGACTGTGTCGAGCTGTAATGCCCTCTTAAAATTTTCTTTGAAATTTATCAAAGTAAAAATGTTTGGATTCGGACTTCGGCCCGATCCCACCCATATAGACATCAGCATTCTGCATCATCTTGCCTTTATGGGGGTTCACAGCGTATCCCAAGCCGTATGTGAACCATAGCATCTCGTCTGTGGAGGTGCCATCGGCATCCACCTTGACTGTGTCGAGCTGTAATGCTCTCTTAAAATTTTCTTTGAAATTTATCAAAGTAAAAATGTTTGGATTCGGACTTCGGCCCGATCCCACCCATATAGACATCAGCATTCTGCATCATCTTGCCTTTATGGGGGTTCACAGCGTATCCCAAGCCGTATGTGAACCATAGCATCTCGTCTGTGGAGGTGCCATCGGCATCCACCTTGACTGTGTCGAGCTGTAATGCTCTCTTAAAATTTTCTTTGAAATTTATCAAAGTAAAAATGTTTGGATTCGGACTTCGGCCCGACCCCACCCATATAGACATCAGCATTCTGCATCATCTTGCCTTTATGGGGGTTCACAGCGTATCCCAAGCCATATGTGAACCATAGCATCTCGTCTGTGGAGGTGCCATCGGCATCCACCTTGACTGTGTCGAGCTGTAGTGCTCTCTTAAAATTTTCTTTGAAATTTATCAAAATCAAAATGTTTGGATACGGACTTCAGCCCGATCCCACCCATATAGACATCAGCATTCTGCATCATCTTGCCTTTATGGGGGTTCACAGCGTATCCCAAGCCATATGTGAACCATAGCATCTCGTCTGTGGAGGTGCCATCGGCATCCACCTTGACTGTGTCGAGCTGTAATGCTCTCTTAAAATTTTCTTTGAAATTTATCAAAGTAAAAATGTTTGGATTCGGACTTCGGCCCGATCCCACCCATATAGACATCAGCATTCTGCATCATCTTGCCTTTATGGGGGTTCACAGCGTATCCCAAGCCGTATGTGAACCATAGCATCTCGTCTGTGGAGGTGCCATCGGCATCCACCTTGACTGTGTCGAGCTGTAATGCTCTCTTAAAATTTTCTTTGAAATTTATCAAAGTAAAAATGTTTGGATTCGGACTTCGGCCCGACCCCACCCATATAGACATCAGCATTCTGCATCATCTTGCCTTTATGGGGGTTCACAGCGTATCCCAAGCCATATGTGAACCATAGCATCTCGTCTGTGGAGGTGCCATCGGCATCCACCTTGACTGTGTCGAGCTGTAGTGCTCTCTTAAAA
>CATOZT010000202.1:22500-25000 GCA_954870665.1 Stratiomys singularior
ATTTTCATGGATTTTGATTATGAAAGTATAATGTTGGTTTGAGACCTCGATATGAGAGGTATGATTTTCGTCAATTTTGATTATAGAAGTATAATGTTTGTGAGACCTCGAAATGAGAGGTATGATTTTCATGGATTTTGATTCTGAAAGTATAATGTTGGTTTGAGACCTCGATGTGAGAGGTGTGATTTTCGTGGATTTTGATTATAGAAGTATAATGTTTGTGAAACCTCGATATGAGAGGTATGATTTTCATGGATTTTGATTATGAAAGTATAATGTTGGTTTGAGACCTCGATATGAGAGGTATGATTTTCATGGATTTTGATTATGAAAGTATAATGTTTGTGAGACCTCGATATGAGAGGTATGATTTTTGTGGATTTTGATTATAGAAGTATAATCTTTGTGAGACCTCGATATGAGAGGTATGATTTTTGTGGATTTTGATTATAGAAGTATAATCTTTTTGAGACCTCGATATGAGAGGTATGATTTTTGTGGATTTTGATTATAGAAGTATAATCTTTGTGATACCTCGATATGAGAGGTATGATTTCTGTGGATTTTGATTATAGAAGTATAATCTTTGTGAGACCTCGATATGAGAGGTATGATTTTTGATTTTGGTTATGGATTTTGATTATAGAAGTATAATCTTTGTGAGACCTCGATATGAGAGGTATGATTTTTGTCAATTTTGATTATAGAAGTATAATCTTTGTGAGACCTCGATATGAGAGGTATGATTTTTGTGGATTTTGATTATAGAAGTATAATCTTTGTGAGACCTCGATATGAGAGGTATGATTTTTGTGGATTTTGATTATAGTAGTATAATCTTTGTGATACCTCGATATGAGAGGTATGATTTTTGTGGATTTTGATTATAGAAGCATAATGCTTGTGATACCTCGATATGAGAGGTACGATTTTTGTGGATTTTGATTATAGAAGTATAATCTTTGTGATACCTCGATATGAGAGGTATGATTTTTGTGGATTTTGATTATAGAAGCATAATGCTTGTGAGACCTCGATATGAGAGGTATGATTTTTGTGGATTTTGATTATAGAAGTATAATCTTTGTGATACCTCGATATGAGAGGTACGATTTTTGTTTCGATTTTGACTGTGTCGAGCTGTAATGCCCTCTTAAAATTTTCTTTGAAATTTATCAAAGTAAAAATGTTTGGATTCGGACTTCGGCCCGATCCCACCCATATAGACATCAGCATTCTGCATCATCTTGCCTTTATGGGGGTTCACAGCGTATCCCAAGCCGTATGTGAACCATAGCATCTCGTCTGTGGAGGTGCCATCGGCATCCACCTTGACTGTGTCGAGCTGTAATGCTCTCTTAAAATTTTCTTTGAAATTTATCAAAGTAAAAATGTTTGGATTCGGACTTCGGCCCGATCCCACCCATATAGACATCAGCATTCTGCATCATCTTGCCTTTATGGGGGTTCACAGCGTATCCCAAGCCGTATGTGAACCATAGCATCTCGTCTGTGGAGGTGCCATCGGCATCCACCTTGACTGTGTCGAGCTGTAATGCTCTCTTAAAATTTTCTTTGAAATTTATCAAAGTAAAAATGTTTGGATTCGGACTTCGGCCCGACCCCACCCATATAGACATCAGCATTCTGCATCATCTTGCCTTTATGGGGGTTCACAGCGTATCCCAAGCCATATGTGAACCATAGCATCTCGTCTGTGGAGGTGCCATCGGCATCCACCTTGACTGTGTCGAGCTGTAGTGCTCTCTTAAAATTTTCTTTGAAATTTATCAAAATCAAAATGTTTGGATACGGACTTCAGCCCGATCCCACCCATATAGACATCAGCATTCTGCATCATCTTGCCTTTATGGGGGTTCACAGCGTATCCCAAGCCATATGTGAACCATAGCATCTCGTCTGTGGAGGTGCCATCGGCATCCACCTTGACTGTGTCGAGCTGTAATGCTCTCTTAAAATTTTCTTTGAAATTTATCAAAGTAAAAATGTTTGGATTCGGACTTCGGCCCGATCCCACCCATATAGACATCAGCATTCTGCATCATCTTGCCTTTATGGGGGTTCACAGCGTATCCCAAGCCGTATGTGAACCATAGCATCTCGTCTGTGGAGGTGCCATCGGCATCCACCTTGACTGTGTCGAGCTGTAATGCTCTCTTAAAATTTTCTTTGAAATTTATCAAAGTAAAAATGTTTGGATTCGGACTTCGGCCCGACCCCACCCATATAGACATCAGCATTCTGCATCATCTTGCCTTTATGGGGGTTCACAGCGTATCCCAAGCCATATGTGAACCATAGCATCTCGTCTGTGGAGGTGCCATCGGCATCCACCTTGACTGTGTCGAGCTGTAGTGCTCTCTTAAAATTTTCTTTGAAATTTATCAAAATCAAAATGTTTGGATACGGACTTCAGCCCGATCCCACCCATATAGACATCAGCATTCTGCATCATCTTGCCTTTATGGGGGTTCAC
>CATOZT010000203.1:0-59075 GCA_954870665.1 Stratiomys singularior
ATGATTGATGATTGATGATTGATGATTGATGATTGATGATTGATGATTGATGATTGACGATTGATGATTGATGATTGATGATTGATGATTGATGATTGATGATTGATGATTGACGATTGATTATTGATGATTGATGATTGACGAATGATGATTGATGATGAATGATTGTTGATTGATGATTGATGATTGATGTTTGATGATTGATGATTGATGATTGATGATTGATTATTGATGATTGATTATTGATGATTGATAATTGATGATGCATGATTGATGATTGATGATTGATGATTGATGATTGATGATTGATGATTGATGTTTGATGATTGATAATTAACGATTTATGATTGATGACTGATGATTGATGATTGTGATCGATGATTGATGATTGATGATTGATGGTTGATGATTTATGATTGATGATTGATGATTGATGATTGATGATTGATGATTGATGATTGATGATTGATGATTGATGATTGATGTTTGATGATTGATAATTAACGATTTATGATTGATGACTGATGATTGATGATTGTGATCGATGATTGATGATTGATGATTGATGGTTGATGATTTATGATTGATGATTGATGATTGATGATTGATGATTGATGATTGATGATTGATGATTGATGATTGATGATTGATGATTGATGATTGATGATTAATAAATGATGATTGATGATTGATGATTGATGATTGATGATTGACGATTGTTAATTTATGACTGATGACTGATGATTGATGATTGATGCTTGATGATTGATGATTGATGATAGATGATTGATGATTGATGATTGATGATTGATGATTGATGATTGATGATTGATGATTGATGATTGATGATTGATGATTGATGATTGATGATTGATGATTGATGATTGATGATTGATGATTGATGATTGATGATTGATGATTGATGATTGATGATTGATGATTGATGATTGATGATTGATGATTGATGATTGATAATTGATGATTGATGATTGATGATTGATGATTGATGATTGATGATTGGTGATAGATGATTGATGATTGATGATTGATGATTGATGATTGAAGATTGATGATTGGTGATTGAAGATTTAAGGCTGGTGATTGAAGATTGATGGTTGATGATTGATGATTGATGTTCGATGATTTATGATTGATGATTGATGATTGATGATTGATGATTGATGATTAATAATTGATGATTGATGATTGATGATTGATGATTAACGATTTATGATTGATGACTGATGATTCATGGTTGATGATTGATGATTTAAGGTGGGTAATTGAAGATTGATGGTTGATTATTGATGATTGATGTTTGATGATTGTTGGTTGATGATTGATATTCGATGATTGCTGATTGATGATTTATGATTGATGATTGATGATTGATGATTGATAATTGATGATTGATGATTGATGATTGATGATTGATGATTGATGATTGATGATTGATTATTGATTATTGATGATTGATGATTGATGATTGATGATTGATGATTGATGATTGATGATTGATGATTGAAGATTGATGATTGATGATTGATGATTTATGATTGATGATTGACGATTGATGATTGATGATTGATGATTGATGATTGATGATTGACGATTGATTATTGATGATTGACGAATGATGATTGATGATTAATGATTGATGATTGATGATTGATGATTGATGTTTGATGATTGATGATTGATGATTGATTATTGATGATTGATGATTGATTATTGATGATTGATGATTGATGATTGACGATTGATGATTGATGATTGATGATTGATGATTGATGATTGACGATTGATTATTGATGATTGACGAATGATGATTGATGATTAATGATTGATGATTGATGATTGATGATTGATGTTTGATGATTGGTGATTGATGATTGATTATTGATGATTGATGATTGATTATTGATGATTGATGATTGATGATGCGTGATTGATGATTGATGATTGATGATTGATGATTGATGATTGATGATTGATGATTGATGATTAACGATTTATGATTGATGACTGATGATTCATGGTTGATGATTGATGATTTAAGGTGGGTAATTGAAGATTGATGGTTGATTATTGATGATTGATGTTTGATGATTGTTGGTTGATGATTGATATTCGATGATTGCTGATTGATGATTTATGATTGATGATTGATGATTGATGATTGATAATTGATGATTGATGATTGATGATTGATGATTGATGATTGATGATTGATGATTGATTATTGATTATTGATGATTGATGATTGATGATTGATGATTGATGATTGATGATTGATGATTGATGATTGATGATTGAAGATTGATGATTGATGATTGATGATTTATGATTGATGATTGACGATTGATGATTGATGATTGATGATTGATGATTGATGATTGACGATTGATTATTGATGATTGATGATTGATGATTGATGATTGATGATTGATGATTGATGATTGACGAATGATGATTGATGATGAATGATTGATGATTGATGATTGATGATTGATGATTGATGATTGATGATTGATGATTGATGATTGATGATTGATGATTGATTATTGATGATTGATGATTGATGATTGATGATTGATGATTGATGATTGATGATTGATGATTGATGATTGATGATTGATGATTGACGATTGATGATTGATGATTGATGATTGATGATTGATGATTGATGATTGACGATTGATTATTGATGATTGATGATTGACGAATGATGATTGATGATGAATGATTGTTGATTGATGATTGATGATTGATGTTTGATGATTGATGATTGATGATTGATGATTGATTATTGATGATTGATTATTGATGATTGATAATTGATGATGCATGATTGATGATTGATGATTGATGATTGATGATTGATGATTGATGATTGATGATTGATGTTTGATGATTGATAATTAACGATTTATGATTGATGACTGATGATTGATGATTGTGATCGATGATTGATGATTGATGATTGATGGTTGATGATTTATGATTGATGATTGATGATTGATGATTGATGATTGATGATTGATGATTGATGATTGATGATTGATGATTAATAATTGATGATTGATGATTGATGATTGATGATTGATGATTGATGATTGACGATTGTTAATTTATGACTGATGACTGATGATTGATGATTGATGCTTGATGATTGATGATTGATGATAGATGATTGATGATTGATGATTGATGATTGATGATTGATGATTGATGATTGATGATTGATGATTGATGATTGATGATTGATGATTGATGATTGATGATTGATGATTGATGATTGATGATTGATGATTGATGATTGATGATTGATGATTGATGATTGATGCTTGATGATTGATGATTGATGATAGATGATTGATGATTGATGATTGATGATTGATGATTGATGATTGATGATTGATGATTGATGATTGATGATTGATGATTGATGATTGATGATAGATGATTGATGATTGATGATTGATGATTGATGATTGATGATTGATGATTGATGATTGATGATTGATGATTGATGATTGATGATTGATGATTGATGATTGATGATTGATGATTGATGATTGATGATTGATGATTGATGATTGATGATTGATGATTGATGATTGATGATTGATGATTGATGATTGATGATTGATGATTGATGATTGATGATTGATGATTGATGATTGATGATTGATAATTGATAATTGATGATTGATGATTGATGATTGATGATTGATGATTGGTGATAGATGATTGATGATTGATGATTGATGATTGATGATTGAAGATTGATGATTGGTGATTGAAGATTTAAGGCTGGTGATTGAAGATTGATGGTTGATGATTGATGATTGATGTTCGATGATTTATGATTGATGATTGATGATTGATGATTGATGATTGATGATTAATAATTGATGATTGATGATTGATGATTGATGATTAACGATTTATGATTGATGACTGATGATTCATGGTTGATGATTGATGATTTAAGGTGGGTAATTGAAGATTGATGGTTGATTATTGATGATTGATGTTTGATGATTGTTGGTTGATGATTGATATTCGATGATTGCTGATTGATGATTTATGATTGATGATTGATGATTGATGATTGATAATTGATGATTGATGATTGATGATTGATGATTGATGATTGATGATTGATGATTGATTATTGATTATTGATGATTGATGATTGATGATTGATGATTGATGATTGATGATTGATGATTGATGATTGAAGATTGATGATTGATGATTGATGATTTATGATTGATGATTGACGATTGATGATTGATGATTGATGATTGATGATTGATGATTGACGATTGATTATTGATGATTGACGAATGATGATTGATGATTAATGATTGATGATTGATGATTGATGATTGATGTTTGATGATTGATGATTGATGATTGATTATTGATGATTGATGATTGATTATTGATGATTGATGATTGATGATTGACGATTGATGATTGATGATTGATGATTGATGATTGATGATTGACGATTGATTATTGATGATTGACGAATGATGATTGATGATTAATGATTGATGATTGATGATTGATGATTGATGTTTGATGATTGGTGATTGATGATTGATTATTGATGATTGATGATTGATTATTGATGATTGATGATTGATGATGCGTGATTGATGATTGATGATTGATGATTGATGATTGATGATTGATGATTGATGATTAACGATTTATGATTGATGACTGATGATTCATGGTTGATGATTGATGATTTAAGGTGGGTAATTGAAGATTGATGGTTGATTATTGATGATTGATGTTTGATGATTGTTGGTTGATGATTGATATTCGATGATTGCTGATTGATGATTTATGATTGATGATTGATGATTGATGATTGATAATTGATGATTGATGATTGATGATTGATGATTGATGATTGATGATTGATAATTGATGATTGATGATTGATGATTGATGATTGATGATTGATGATTGATGATTGATTATTGATTATTGATGATTGATGATTGATGATTGATGATTGATGATTGATGATTGATGATTGATGATTGAAGATTGATGATTGATGATTGATGATTTATGATTGATGATTGACGATTGATGATTGATGATTGATGATTGATGATTGATGATTGACGATTGATTATTGATGATTGATGATTGATGATTGATGATTGATGATTGATGATTGATGTTTGATGATTGACGAATGATGATTGATGATGAATGATTGATGATTGATGATTGATGATTGATGATTGATGATTGATGATTGATGATTGATGATTGATGATTGATTATTGATGATTGATGATTGATGATTGATGATTGATGATTGATGATTGATGATTGATGATTGATGATTGATGATTGACGATTGATGATTGATGATTGATGATTGATGATTGATGATTGATGATTGATGATTGACGATTGATTATTGATGATTGATGATTGACGAATGATGATTGATGATGAATGATTGTTGATTGATGATTGATGATTGATGTTTGATGATTGATGATTGATGATTGATGATTGATTATTGATGATTGATTATTGATGATTGATAATTGATGATGCATGATTGATGATTGATGATTGATGATTGATGATTGATGATTGATGATTGATGATTGATGTTTGATGATTGATAATTAACGATTTATGATTGATGACTGATGATTGATGATTGTGATCGATGATTGATGATTGATGATTGATGGTTGATGATTTATGATTGATGATTGATGATTGATGATTGATGATTGATGATTGATGATTGATGATTGATGATTGATGATTGATGATTGATGATTGATGATTGATGATTGATGATTGATGATTGATGATTGATGATTAATAATTGATGATTGATGATTGATGATTGATGATTGATGATTGATGATTGATGATTGACGATTGTTAATTTATGACTGATGACTGATGATTGATGATTGATGCTTGATGATTGATGATTGATGATAGATGATTGATGATTGATGATTGATGATTGATGATTGATGATTGATGATTGATGATTGATGATTGATGATTGATGATTGATGATTGATGATTGATGATTGATGATTGATGATTGATGATTGATGATTGATGATTGATGCTTGATGATTGATGATTGATGATAGATGATTGATGATTGATGATTGATGATTGATGATTGATGATTGATGATTGATGATTGATGATTGATGATTGATGATTGATGATTGATAATTTATGACTGATGACTGATGATTGATGATTGACGTTTGATGATTTATGATTGATGATTGATGATTGATGATTGATGATTGATGATTGATGATTGATGATTGATGATTGATGATTGATGATTGATGAGTGATGATTGATGATTGACGATTGATGATTGATGATTGATGATTGATGATTGATGATTGATGATTGATGACTGATGATTGATTATTAATTATTGATGATTGATTATTGATAATTGATGATTGATATTGATGATTGATGATTGATGATTGACAATTGATAATATATGACTGATGACTGATGATTGATGATTGACGTTTGATGATTTATGATTGATGATTGGTGATTGAAGATTTAAGGCTGGTGATTGAAGATTGATGACTGATGATTGATGATTGATGATTGATGATTAATGATTGACGAATGATGATTGATGATTGATGACTGATGATTGATGATTGAAGAGTTAAGGCTGGTAATTGAAGATTGATGGTTGATTATTGATGATTAGTGTTTGATGATTGATGGTTTATGATTGATGATCGATGATTGATGATTGATGATTGATGATTGATGATTGATGATTGATGACTGATTACTAATGATTGATGATTGATGATTGATGATTGATGATTGATAATTGATGATTGATATTGATGATTGATGATTGATGATTGATGATTGATGATTGATGATTGACAATTGATAATTTATGACTGATGACTGATGATTGATGATTGACGTTTGATGATTTATGATCGATGATTGATGATTGATGATTGATGATTGACGATTTTTAATTTATGACTGATGACTGATGATTGATGATTGATGCTTGATGCTTGATGATTGATGATTGATGATTGATGATTGATGATTGATGATTGATGATTGATGATTGATGATTGATGATTGATGATTGATGATTGATGATTGATGATTGATGATTGATGATTGATGATTGATGATTGATGATTGATGATTGATGATTGATGATTGATGATTGATGATTGACGATTGATGATTGATGATTGATGATTGATGATTGATGATTGATGATTGATGATTGACGATTGATTATTGATGATTGATGATTGACGAATGATGATTGATGATGAATGATTGATGATTGATGATTGATAATTGATGATTGATGATTGATGATTGATGATTGATGATTGATGATTGATGATTGATTATTGATTATTGATGATTGATGATTGATGATTGATGATTGATGATTGATGATTGATGATTGATGATTGAAGATTGATGATTGATGATTGATGATTTATGATTGATGATTGACGATTGATGATTGATGATTGATGATTGATGATTGATGATTGACGATTGATTATTGATGATTGACGAATGATGATTGATGATTAATGATTGATGATTGATGATTGATGATTGATGTTTGATGATTGGTGATTGATGATTGATTATTGATGATTGATGATTGATTATTGATGATTGATGATTGATGATGCGTGATTGATGATTGATGATTGATGATTGATGATTGATGATTGATGATTGATGATTGATGATTGATGATTGATGATTGATGATTGATGATTGATGATTGATGATTGATCATTGATGATTGCAGATTGATATTGATGATTGATGATTGATGATTGACGATTGTTAATTTATGACTGATGACTGATGATTGATGATTGATGCTTGATGATTGATGATTGATGATAGATGATTGATGATTGATGATTGATGACTGATGATTGATGATTGATGATTGATGATTGATAATTGATGATTGATGATTGATGATTGATGATTGGTGATTGATGATTGATGATTGATGATTGATGATTGATGATTGATGATTGATGATTGATGATTCATGATTGATGATTGATGATTGATGATTGATGATTGATGATTGATGATTGATTATTGATGATTGATGATTGATGATTGATGATTGATGATTGATGATTGATGATTGATGATTGATGATTGATGATTGACGATTGATGATTGATGATTGATGATTGATGATTGATGATTGATGATTGATGATTGACGATTGATTATTGATGATTGATGATTGACGAATGATGATTGATGATGAATGATTGTTGATTGATGATTGATGATTGATGTTTGATGATTGATGATTGATGATTGATGATTGATTATTGATGATTGATTATTGATGATTGATAATTGATGATGCATGATTGATGATTGATGATTGATGATTGATGATTGATGATTGATGATTGATGATTGATGTTTGATGATTGATAATTAACGATTTAGGATTGATGACTGATGATTGATGATTGTGATCGATGATTGATGATTGATGATTGATGGTTGATGATTTATGATTGATGATTGATGATTGATGATTGATGATTGATGATTGATGATTGATGATTGATGATTGATGATTGATGATTGATGATTGATGATTGATGATTAATAATTGATGATTGATGATTGATGATTGATGATTGATGATTGACGATTGTTAATTTATGACTGATGACTGATGATTGATGATTGATGCTTGATGATTGATGATTGATGATAGATGATTGATGATTGATGATTGATGATTGATGATTGATGATTGATGATTGATGATTGATGATTGATGATTGATGATTGATGATTGATGATTGATGATTGATGATTGATGATTGATGATTGATGATTGATGATTGATGATTGATGATTGATGATTGATGATTGATGATTGATGATTGATGATTGATGATTGATGATTGATGATTGATGATTGATGATTGATAATTGATGATTGATGATTGATGATTGATGATTGATGATTGGTGATAGATGATTGATGATTGATGATTGATGATTGAAGATTGATGATTGGTGATTGAAGATTTAAGGCTGGTGATTGAAGATTGATGGTTGATGATTGATGATTGATGTTCGATGATTTATGATTGATGATTGATGATTGATAATTGATGATTGATGATTAATAATTGATGATTGATGATTGATGATTGATGATTAACGATTTATGATTGATGACTGATGATTCATGGTTGATGATTGATGATTTAAGGTGGGTAATTGAAGATTGATGGTTGATTATTGATGATTGATGTTTGATGATTGTTGGTTGATGATTGATATTCGATGATTGCTGATTGATGATTTATGATTGATGATTGATGATTGATGATTGATAATTGATGATTGATGATTGATGATTGATGATTGATGATTGATGATTGATGATTGATTATTGATTATTGATGATTGATGATTGATGATTGATGATTGATGATTGATGATTGATGATTGATGATTGAAGATTGATGATTGATGATTGATGATTTATGATTGATGATTGACGATTGATGATTGATGATTGATGATTGATGATTGATGATTGACGATTGATTATTGATGATTGACGAATGATGATTGATGATTAATGATTGATGATTGATGATTGATGATTGATGTTTGATGATTGGTGATTGATGATTGATTATTGATGATTGATGATTGATTATTGATGATTGATGATTGATGATGCGTGATTGATGATTGATGATTGATGATTGATGATTGATGATTGATGATTGATGATTGATGATTGATGATTGATGATTGATAATTGATGATTGATGATTGATGATTGATGATTGATGATTGATGATTGATGATTGATGATTGATAATTGATGATTGATGATTGATGATTGATGATTGATGATTGATGATTGATATTGATGATTGATGATTGACGATTTTTAATTTATGACTGATGACTGATGATTGATGATTGATGCTTGATGCTTGATGATTGATGATTGATGATTGATGATTGATGATTGATGATTGATGATTGATGATTGATGATTGATGATTGATGATTGATGATTGATGATTGATGATTGATGATTGATGATTGATGATTGATGATTGATGATTGATGATTGATGATTGATGATTGATGATTGGTGATCGATGATTGATGATTGATGATTGATGATTGATGATCGATGAATGATGATTGATGATTGATGATTGATAATTGATGATTTATGATTGATGATTTATGAGTGATGATTGATGATTGATGATTGATGATTGATGATTGATGATTGATGATCGATGATTGATGATTGATGATTGATGATTGATGATTGATGATTGATGATTGATGATTGATGATTGATGATTGATGATTGATGATTGATGATTGATGATTGATGATTGATGATTGATGATTGATGATTGACGATTGATGATTGATGATTGATGATTGATGATTGATGATTGATGATTGATGATTGATGATTGATGATTGATGATTGATGATTGATGATTGAAGATTGATGATTGATGATTGATATTGATGATTGATGATTGATGATTGATGATTGACGATTGTTAAATTATGACTGATGATTGATGATTGATGTTTGATGATTGATGATTGATGATTGATGATTGATGAATGATGATTGATGATTGATGATTAATGATTGATGATTGATGCTTGATAATTGAAGATTGATGATTGATGATTGATGATTGATGATTGATGATTGATGATTGATGATTGATGATTGATGATTGATGATTGATGATTGATGATTGATAATTGATGATTGATGATTGATGATTGATGATTGATGATTGATGATTGATGATTGATATTGATGATTGATGATTGACGATTTTTAATTTATGACTAATGACTGATGATTGATGATTGATGCTTGATGCTTGATGATTGATGATTGATGATTGATGATTGATGATTGATGATTGATGATTGATGATTGATGATTGATGATTGATGATTGATGATTGATGATTGATGATTGATGATTGATGATTGATGATTGATGATTGATGATTGATGATTGATGATTGATGATTGATGATTGATGATTGATGATTGATGATTGACGATTGATGATTGATGATTGATGATTGATGATTGATGATTGATGATTGATGATTGATGATTGACGATTGATTATTGATGATTGATGATTGACGAATGATGATTGATGATGAATGATTGATGATTGATGATTGATAATTGATGATTGATGATTGATGATTGATGATTGATGATTGATGATTGATGATTGATTATTGATTATTGATGATTGATGATTGATGATTGATGATTGATGATTGATGATTGATGATTGATGATTGAAGATTGATGATTGATGATTGATGATTTATGATTGATGATTGACGATTGATGATTGATGATTGATGATTGATGATTGATGATTGACGATTGATTATTGATGATTGACGAATGATGATTGATGATTAATGATTGATGATTGATGATTGATGTTTGATGATTGGTGATTGATGATTGATTATTGATGATTGATGATTGATTATTGATGATTGATGATTGATGATGCGTGATTGATGATTGATGATTGATGATTGATGATTGATGATTGATGATTGATGATTGATGATTGATGATTGATGATTGATGATTGATAATTGATGATTGATGATTGATGATTGATGATTGATGATTGATGATTGATGATTGATGATTGATAATTGATGATTGATGATTGATGATTGATGATTGATGATTGATGATTGATATTGATGATTGATGATTGACGATTTTTAATTTATGACTGATGACTGATGATTGATGATTGATGCTTGATGCTTGATGATTGATGATTGATGATTGATGATTGATGATTGATGATTGATGATTGATGATTGATGATTGATGATTGATGATTGATGATTGATGATTGATGATTGATGATTGATGATTGATGATTGATGATTGATGATTGATGATTGATGATTGATGATTGATGATTGATGATTGATGATTGATGATTGATGATTGATGATTGATGATTGACGATTGATGATTGATGATTGATGATTGATGACTGATGATTGATGATTGTGATTGATGATTTGAGGTTTGGTAATTGAAGATTAATTGTTGATTATTGATGATTGATGTTTGATGATTGATGGTTGATGATTGATGTTCGATGATTAATGATTGATGATTGATGATTGATGATTGATGATTGATGATTGGTGATCGATGATTGATGATTGATGATTGATGATTGATGATTGATGATTGATGATTGATGATTGATGATTGAAGATTGATGATTGATGATTGATGATTGATGATTGATGATTGATGATTGACAATTGATAATTTATGACTGATGACTGATGATTGATGATTGATGATTTATGATCGATGATTGATGATTGATGATTGATGATTGATGATTGATGATTGATTATTGATGATTGATGATTGATGATTGATGATTGATGATTAATAATTGATGATTGATGATTGATGATTGATGATTAACGATTTAGGATTGATGACTGATGATTCATGGTTGATGATTGATGATTTAAGGTGGGTAATTGAAGATTGATGGTTGATTATTGATGATTGATGTTTGATGATTGTTGGTTGATGATTGATATTCGATGATTGCTGATTGATGATTTATGATTGATGATTGATGATTGATGATTGATGATTGATAATTGATGATTGATGATTGATGATTGATGATTGATGATTGATGATTGATGATTGATTATTGATTATTGATGATTGATGATTGATGATTGATGATTGATGATTGATGATTGATGATTGATGATTGAAGATTGATGATTGATGATTGATGATTTATGATTGATGATTGACGATTGATGATTGATGATTGATGATTGATGATTGATGATTGACGATTGATTATTGATGATTGACGAATGATGATTGATGATTAATGATTGATGATTGATGATTGATGATTGATGTTTGATGATTGATGATTGATGATTGATGATTGATTATTGATGATTGATTATTGATGATTGATAATTGATGATGCATGATTGATGATTGATGATTGATGATTGATGATTGATGATTGATGATTGATGATTGATGTTTGATGATTGATAATTAACGATTTATGATTGATGACTGATGATTGATGATTGTGATCGATGATTGATGATTGATGATTGATGGTTGATGATTTATGATTGATGATTGATGATTGATGATTGATGATTGATGATTGATGATTGATGATTGATGATTGATGATTGATGATTGATGATTGATGATTGATGATTAATAATTGATGATTGATGATTGATGATTGATGATTGATGATTGATGATTGACGATTGTTAATTTATGACTGATGACTGATGATTGATGATTGATGCTTGATGATTGATGATTGATGATAGATGATTGATGATTGATGATTGATGATTGATGATTGATGATTGATGATTGATGATTGATGATTGATGATTGATGATTGATGATTGATGATTGATGATTGATGATTGATGATTGATGATTGATGATTGATGATTGATGATTGATGATTGATGATTGATGATTGATGATTGATGATTGATGATTGATGATTGATGATTGATGATTGATGATTGATGATTGATGATTGATGATTGATGATTGATGATTGATGATTGATAATTGATGATTGATGATTGATGATTGATGATTGATGATTGGTGATAGATGATTGATGATTGATGATTGATGATTGATGATTGAAGATTGATGATTGGTGATTGAAGATTTAAGGCTGGTGATTGAAGATTGATGGTTGATGATTGATGATTGATGTTCGATGATTTATGATTGATGATTGATGATTGATGATTGATGATTGATGATTAATAATTGATGATTGATGATTGATGATTGATGATTAACGATTTATGATTGATGACTGATGATTCATGGTTGATGATTGATGATTTAAGGTGGGTAATTGAAGATTGATGGTTGATTATTGATGATTGATGTTTGATGATTGTTGGTTGATGATTGATATTCGATGATTGCTGATTGATGATTTATGATTGATGATTGATGATTGATGATTGATAATTGATGATTGATGATTGATGATTGATGATTGATGATTGATGATTGATGATTGATTATTGATTATTGATGATTGATGATTGATGATTGATGATTGATGATTGATGATTGATGATTGATGATTGAAGATTGATGATTGATGATTGATGATTTATGATTGATGATTGACGATTGATGATTGATGATTGATGATTGATGATTGATGATTGATGATTGATGATTGATGACTGATGATTGATGATTGATGATTGATGATTAATGATTGACGAATGATGATTGATGATTGATGACTGATGATTGATGATTGAAGAGTTAAGGCTGGTAATTGAAGATTGATGGTTGATTATTGATGATTAGTGTTTGATGATTGATGGTTTATGATTGATGATCGATGATTGATGATTGATGATTGATGATTGATGATTGATGATTGATGACTGATTACTAATGATTGATGATTGATGATTGATGATTGATGATTGATAATTGATGATTGATATTGATGATTGATGATTGATGATTGATGATTGATGATTGACAATTGATAATTTATGACTGATGACTGATGATTGATGATTGACGTTTGATGATTTATGATCGATGATTGATGATTGATGATTGATGATTGATGATTGATGATTGATTATTGATGATTGATGATTGATGATTGATGATTGATGATTAATAATTGATGATTGATGATTGATGATTGATGATTAACGATTTATGATTGATGACTGATGATTCATGGTTGATGATTGATGATTTAAGGTGGGTAATTGAAGATTGATGGTTGATTATTGATGATTGATGTTTGATGATTGTTGGTTGATGATTGATATTCGATGATTGCTGATTGATGATTTATGATTGATGATTGATGATTGATGATTGATAATTGATGATTGATGATTGATGATTGATGATTGATGATTGATGATTGATGATTGATTATTGATTATTGATGATTGATGATTGATGATTGATGATTGATGATTGATGATTGATGATTGATGATTAATAATTGATGATTGATGATTGATGATTGATGATTAACGATTTATGATTGATGACTGATGATTCATGGTTGATGATTGATGATTTAAGGTGGGTAATTGAAGATTGATGGTTGATTATTGATGATTGATGTTTGATGATTGTTGGTTGATGATTGATATTCGATGATTGCTGATTGATGATTTATGATTGATGATTGATGATTGATGATTGATTATTAATGATTGATGATTGATGACTGTTGATTGATTCTTGATGATTGATGATTGATGATTGACGATTGATGATTGATGACTGATGATTGATGACTGGTGATTGATTCTTGATGATTGATGATTGATGATTGACGATTGATGATTGATGACTGATGATTGATGACTGATGATTAATGATTGATGATTGATGATTGATGATTGATGATTGATGATTGAAGATTGATGATTGATGATTGATGATTGATGATTGATGATTGATGATTGATGATTGATGATTGATGATTGATGATTGATGATTGATGACTGATGATTGATTCTTGAAGATTGATGATTGATGATTGATGATTGATGATTGATGATTGATGATTGATGATTGATGATTGATGATTGATGATTGATGATTGATGATTGATGATTGATGATTGATGATTGATGATTGATGATTGATGATTGACGATTGATGATTGATGATTGACGAATGATGATTGATGATTGATGATTGATGATTGATGATTGATGATTGATGATTGATGATTGATGATTGATGATTGATGATTGATGATTGATGATTGATGATTGATGATTGATAATTGATGATTGATGATTGATGATTGACGATTGATGAGTGATGATTGATGATTGATGATTAATGATTGATGATTGATGATTGATGATTGATGATTGATGATTGATGATTGATGATTGATGATTGATGATTGATGATTGATGATTGATGATTGATGATTGATGATTGATGATTGATGATTGATGATTGATTATTGATGATTGATGATTGATGATTGATGATTGATGATTGATGATTGATGATTGATGATTGATGATTGATGATTGATGATTGATGATTGATGATTGATGATTGATGATTGATGATTGATGATTGATGATTGATGATTGATGATTGATGATTGATGATTGATGATTGATGATTGACGGTTGATGATTGATGATTGATGATTTAATATTGATGAGTGATGATTGATGATTGATGATTGATGATTTAGGGTTGGTAATTGAAGATTGATGGTTGGTTATTGATGATTGATGTTTGATGATTGATGGTTGATGATTGACATTCGATGATTGCTGATTGATGATTGATGATTGGTGATTGATGATTGATGATTGATGATTGATGATTGATGATTGATATTGATGATTGATGATTGATGATTGATGATTGATGATTGATGATTGATGATTGATTATTGATGATTGATGATTGATGATTGATGATTAATAATTGATGATTGATGATTGATTATTAATTATTGATGATTGATGATTGATGATTGATGATTGATGATTGATGATTGATGATTGATGATTAATGATTGATGATTGATGATTGATTATTGATGATTGATGATTGATGATTGATGATTAATAATTGATGATTGATGATTGATGATTGATGATTGATGATTTAATATTGATGACTGATGATTGATGATTGATGATTGATGATTTAAGGTTGGTAATTTAAGATTAATGGTTGATTATTGATGATTGATGTTTGATGATTAATGGTTGATGATTGATATTCGATGATTGATGATTGATGATTGATTATTGATGATTGATGATTGATGATTGATGATTAATAATTGATGATTGATGATTGATGATTGATGATTGATGATTGTTGATTGATGATTGATGATTGATGATTAACGATTTATGATTGATGACTGATGATTCATGATTGATGATTGATGATTTAAGGTTGGTAATTGAAGATTGATGGTTGATTATTGATGATTGATGTTTGATGATTGATGGTTGATGATTGATATTCGATGATTCCTGATTGATGATTGATGATTGATGATTGGTGATTGATGATTGATGATTGATGATTGATGATTGATGATTGATGATTGATGATTGATGATTGATGATTGATTGTTGATGATTGATGATTGATGATTGATGATTGATGAATGATGATTGATGATTGATGATTGATGATTGATGATTGATGATTGATGATTGATGATTGATGATTGATGATTGATGATTGATGATTGATGATTGATGATTGATGATTGATGATTGATGATTGATGATTGATTGTTGATGATTGATGATTGATGATTGATGATTGATGATTGATGAATGATGATTGATGATTGATGATTGATGATTGATGATTGATGATTGATGATTGATGATTGATGATTGATATTCGATGATTGCTGATTGATGATTGATGATTGATGATTGGTGATTGATGATTGATGATTGATGATTGATGATTGATGATTGATGATTGATGATTGTTGATTGATGATTGATGATTGATGATTGATGATTGATTGTTGATGATTGATGATTGATGATTGATGATTGATGAATGATGATTGATGATTGATGATTGATGATTGATGTTTGATGATTGATGATTGATGATAGATGGTTGATGATTGATGATTTATGTTTGATGATTGATGATTGATGATTGATGATTTATGAGTGATGATTGATAATTGATGATTGATGATTGATGATTGATGATTGATGATTGATGATTGATGATTGATGATTGATGAATGATGATTGATGATTGATGATTGATGATTGGTGATTGATGATTGATGATTGATGATTGATGATTGATGATCGATGTTTGATGATTGATGATTGATGATTGATGATTGATGATTGATGATTGATGATTGATGATTGATGATTGATGATTGATGATTGATGATTGATGATTGATGATTGATGATTGATGATTGATTATTAATGATTGATGATTGATGATTGATGATTGATAATTGATGATTGATGATTGATATTGATAATTGATGACTGACGATTGTTAATTTATGACTGATGACTGATGATTGATGATTGATGTTTGATGATTGATGATTGATGATTGATGATTGATGATTGATGATTGATGATTGATGATTGATGATTGATGATTGATGATTGATGATTGATGATTGATGATTGATGATTGATGATTGATGATTGATGATTGATGATTGATGATTGATGATTGATGATTGATGATTGATGATTGATGATTGATGATTGATGGTTGATGATTGCTGATCGATGATTGATGATTGATGATTGATTATTGATGATTGATGATTGATGATTGATTATTTATGATTGATGATTGATGATTGATGATTCATGATTGATTATTAATGATTGATGATTGATGACTGATGATTGATTCTTGATGATTGATGATTGATAATTGATGATTGACGATTGATGACTGATGATTGATGACTGATGATTGATGATTGATGTTTAATGATTGATGATTGAGGTTTGATGATTGATGATTGATGATTGACGATTGATGATTGATGATTGATGATTGATGATTGATGATTGATGATTGATGATTGATGATTGATGATTGATGATTGATGATTGATGATTGATGATTGATGATTGATGATTGATGATTGATGATTGATGATTGATGATTGAGGATTGACGATTGATGATTGATGATTGATGATTGACGAATGATGATTGATGATTGATGATTGATGATTGATGATTGATGATTGATGATTGATGATTGATGATTGATGATTGATGATTGATGATTGATTATTGATGATTGATGATTGATGATTGATGATTGCTGTTTGATGATTGATGATTGATTATTGATGATTGATGATTGATGATTAATAATTGATGATTGATGATTGACGATTGATGATTTAATATTGATGACTGATGATTGATGATTGATGATTGATGATTTAAGGTTGGTAATTGAAGATTGATGGTTGATTATTGATGATTGATGTTTGATGATTGATGGTTGATGATTGATATTCGATGATTGATGATTGGTGATTGATGATTGATGATTGCTGATTGATGATTGATGATTGATGATTGATGATTGATGATTAATAATTGATGATTGATGATTGACGATTGATGATTTAATATTGATGACTGATTATTGATGATTGATGATTGATGATTTAAGGTTGGTAATTGAAGATTGATGGTTGATTATTGATGATTGATGTTTGATGATTGATGGTTGATGATTGATATTCGATGATTGATGATTGGTGATTGATGATTGATGATTGATGATTGATGATTGATGATTGATGATTGATGATTGATGATTGATTGTTGATGATTGATGATTGATGATTGATGATTGATGATTAACGATTTATGATTGATGACTGATGATTGATGATTGAAGATTGATGATTTAAGGCTGGTAATTGAAGATTGATGGTTGATTATTGATGATTGATGTTTGATGATTGATGATTGAAGATTGATGTTCGATGATTGATGATTGATGATTGATGTTTGATGATTGATGATTGAAGATTGATGTTCGATGCTTGATGATTGATGATTGATGATTGATGATTGATGATTGATGATTGGTGATTGATGATTGATGATTGATGATTGATGATTGATGATTGATGATTGATGATTGATGATTGATGATTGATGATTAATAATTGATGATTGATAATTGATCATCATATAATTGATGATTGATGATTGATGTTTGATGATTGATGATTGATGATTGATTATTGATTATTGATTATTGATGATTGATGATTGATGATTGATGATTGATGATTGATGATTGATGATTGATGATTGATTATTGATGATTGATGATTGATGATTGATGATTGATTGATGATTGATGGTTCATGATTGATGATTGATGATTGATGATTGATGATTGATGATTGATGATTGATGATTGATGATTGATGATTGATGATTGATGATTGATGATTGATGATTGATGATTGATGATTGATGATTGATGATTGATGATTGATGATTGATGATTGATGATTGATGATTGATCATTGTTCATTGATGATTGATGATTGATGATTGATGATTGATGATTTATGATTGATGAATGATGATTGATGATTGATGATTGATGATTGATGATTGATGATTGATGATTGATGATTGATGATTGATGATTGATGATTGATGATTGATGATTTATGATTGATGATTGATGATTGATGATTGATGATTGATGAATGATGATTGCTGATAGATGATTGGTGATTGATGATTAATGATTGTTGGGTGATTATAGATGATTGACGATTGATGATGGATGATTGATGATTGATGATTGATGATTGATGAGTGATGATTGATGATTGATGATTGATGTTTGATGATTGATGATTGATGATTGATGATTGATGATTGATGATTGATGATTGATAATTGATGATTGATGGTTGGTGATTGATGATTGATGATTGATGATTGATGATTGATGATTGATGATTGATGATTGATGATTGATGATTGATGATTGATAATTGATGATTGATGTTTGATGATTGATGATTGATGATTGATGATTGATGATTGATGATTGATGATTGATGATTGATGATTGATGATTGATGATTGATGATTGATAATTGATGATTGATGATTGATGATTGATGATTAATGATTGATGATTGATGATTGATGATTGATGATTGATGATTGATGATTGATGATTGATGATTGATGATTGATGTTTGATGGTTGATGATTGATGATTGATGATTGATGATTGATGATTGATGATTGATGATTGGTGATTGATGATTTTTGATTGTTGGGTGATAAGAGATGATTGAAGTTTGATCATTGATGATTGATGATTGATCATTGATGATTGATGATTGATGATTGATCATTGATGATTGATCATTGATGATTGATGATTGATGATTGATGATGGACAATTGATGATTGATATTGATGATTGATGATTGATGATTGATGATTGATGATTGACAATTGATAATTTATGACTGATGACTGATGATTGATGATTGACTTTTGATGATTTATGATTGATGATTGATGATTGATGACTGATGATTGATGATTGATGATTGATGATTGATGATTGATGATTGATGAGTGATGATTGATGATTGACGATTGATGATTGATGATTGATGATTGATGATTGATGACTGATGATTGATGATTGATGATTGATGATTGATGATTGATGATTGATTATTGATGATTGATGATTGATGATTGATGATTGATGATTGCTGTTTGATGATTGATGATTGATTATTGATGATTGATGATTGATGATTAATAATTGATGATTGATGATTGACGATTGATGATTTAATATTGATGACTGATGATTGATGATTGATGATTGATGATTTAAGGTTGGTAATTGAAGATTGATGGTTGATTATTGATGATTGATGTTTGATGATTGATGGTTGATGATTGATATTCGATGATTGATGATTGGTGATTGATGATTGATGATTGATGATTGATGATTGATGATTGATGATTGATGATTGATGATTGATGATTAATAATTGATGATTGATGATTGACGATAGATGATTTAATATTGATGACTGATTATTGATGATTGATGATTGATGATTTAAGGTTGGTAATTGAAGATTGATGGTTGATTATTGATGATTGATGTTTGATGATTGATGGTTGATGATTGATATTCGATGATTGATGATTGGTGATTGATGATTGATGATTGATGATTGATGATTGATGATTGATTGTTGATGATTGATGATTGATGATTGATGATTGATGATTGATGATAACGATTTATGATTGATGACTGATGATTGATGATTGAAGATTGATGATTTAAGGCTGGTAATTGAAGATTGATGGTTGATTATTGATGATTGATGTTTGATGATTGATGATTGAAGATTGATGTTCGATGATTGATGATTGATGATTGATGTTTGATGATTGATGATTGAAGATTGATGTTCGATGCTTGATGATTGATGATTGATGATTGATGATTGATGATAGATGGTTGATGATTGATGATTGGTGATTGATGATTGATGATTGATGATTGATGATTGATGATTGATGATTGATGATTGATGATTGATGATTGATGATTGATGATTGATGATTGATGATTAATAATTGATGATTGATAATTGATCATCATATAATTGATGATTGATGATTGATGTTTGATGATTGATGATTGATGATTGATGATTGATGATTGATGATTGATTATTGATTATTGATTATTGATGATTGATGATTGATGATTGATGATTGATGATTGATGATTGATTATTGATGATTGATGATTGATGATTGATTGATGATTGATGGTTGATGATTGATGATTGATGATTGATGATTGATGATTGATGATTGATGATTGATGATTGATGAATGATGATTGATGATTGATGATTGATGATTGATGATTGATGATTGATGATTGATGATTGATGATTGATGATTGATGATTGATGATTGATGATTGATGATTGATGATTGATGATTGATGATTGATGATTGATGATTGATGATTGATGATTGATGATTGATGATTGATGATTGATGATTGATCATTGATGATTGATGATTGATGATTGATGATTGATCATTGATCATTGATCATTGATGATTGATGATTGATGATTGATGACTGATGATTGATGAATGATGATTGATGATTGATGATTGATGATTGATGATTGATGATTGATGATTGATGATTGATGATTGATGATTGATGATTTATGATTGATGATTGATGATTGATGATTGATGATTGATGAATGATGATTGCTGATAGATGATTGGTGATTGATGATTAATGATTGTTGGGTGATTATAGATGATTGATGATTGATGATGGATGATTGATGATTGATGATTGATGATTGATGAGTGATGATTGATGATTGATGATTGATGTTTGATGATTGATGATTGATGATTGATGATTGATGATTGATGATTGATGATTGATGATTGATGGTTGGTGATTGATGATTGATGATTGATGATTGATGATTGATGATTGATGATTGATGATTGATAATTGATGATTGATGTTTGATGATTGATGATTGATGATTGATGATTGATGATTGATGATTGATGATTGATGATTGATGATTGATGATTGATGATTGATGATTGATGATTGATGATTGATAATTGATGATTGATGATTGATGATTGATGATTAATGATTGATGATTGATGATTGATGATTGATGATTTATGATTGATGATTGATGATTGATGATTGATGATTGATGATTGATGATTGATGATTGATGATTGATGATTGATGATTGATGTTTGATGATTGATGATTGATGATTGATGATTGATGATTGATGATTGATGATTGATGATTGGTGATTGATGATTTTTGATTGTTGGGTGATAAGAGATGATTGAAGTTTGATCATTGATGATTGATGATTGATCATTGATGATTGATGATTGATGATTGATCATTGATGATTGATCATTGATGATTGATGATTGATGATTGATGATGGACAATTGATGATTGATATTAATGATTGATGATTGATGATTGATGATTGATGATTGATGATTGACAATTGATAATTTATGACTGATGACTGATGATTGATGATTGACGTTTGATGATTTATGATTGATGATTGATGATTGATGATTGATGATTGATGATTGATGATTGATGATTGATGATTGATGAGTGATGATTGATGATTGACGATTGATGATTGATGATTGATGATTGATGATTGATGATTGATGACTGATGATTGATTATTAATTATTGATGATTGATTATTGATAATTGATGATTGATATTGATGATTGATGATTGATGATTGACAATTGATAATATATGACTGATGACTGATGATTGATGATTGACGTTTGATGATTTATGATTGATGATTGATGATTGATGATTGATGATTGATGATTGATGACTGATGATTGATGATTGATGATTGATGATTAATGATTGACGAATGATGATTGATGATTGATGACTGATGATTGATGATTGAAGAGTTAAGGCTGGTAATTGAAGATTGATGGTTGATTATTGATGATTAGTGTTTGATGATTGATGGTTTATGATTGATGATCGATGATTGATGATTGATGATTGATGATTGATGATTGATGATTGATGACTGATTACTAATGATTGATGATTGATGATTGATGATTGATGATTGATAATTGATGATTGATATTGATGATTGATGATTGATGATTGATGATTGATGATTGATGATTGACAATTGATAATTTATGACTGATGACTGATGATTGATGATTGACGTTTGATGATTTATGATCGATGATTGATGATTGATGATTGATGATTGATGATTGATGATTGATTATTGATGATTGATGATTGATGATTGATGATTGATGATTAATAATTGATGATTGATGATTGATGATTGATGATTAACGATTTATGATTGATGACTGATGATTCATGGTTGATGATTGATGATTTAAGGTGGGTAATTGAAGATTGATGGTTGATTATTGATGATTGATGTTTGATGATTGTTGGTTGATGATTGATATTCGATGATTGCTGATTGATGATTTATGATTGATGATTGATGATTGATGATTGATGATTGATGATTGATGATTGGTGTTTGATGATTGATGATTGATGATTGATGATTGATGATTGATGATTGATGATTGATGATTGATGATTGATGATTGATGATTGATGATTGATGATTGATGATTGATGATTGATGATTGATGATTGATGATTGATGATTGATGATTGATCATTGATCATTGATGATTGATGATTGATGATTGATGATTGATTATTAATAATTGATGATTGATGATTGATGATTGATGATTGATGATTGATGATATATGATTGATGATTGATGATTGATGATTGATGATTGATGATTGATGATTGATGATTGATGATTGATGATTGATGATTGATGATTGAAGTTTGATGATTGATAACTGATGATTGATGATTGATGATTGATGATTGATGATTGATGATTGATGATTGATGATTGATGATTGATGATTGATGATTGATGATTGATGATTGATGATTGATGATTGATGATAGATGATTGATGATTGATGATTGATGATTGATGATTGATGATTGATGATTGATGATTGATGATTGATGATTGATGATTGATGATTGATGATTGATGATTGATGATTGATGATTGATGATTGATGATTGATGATTGATGATTGATGATTTATGATTAATGATTGATGATTGCTTATTAATGATTGATGATTGATAACTTATGATTGATGCTTGATGATTAGTGATTGATGATTGACGATTGATGATTGATGACTGATGATTGTTGACTGATGATTGATGATTGATGTTTAATAATTGATGATTGATGATTGATGATTGATGATTGATGATTGATGATTGATGATTGATGATTAATGATTGATGATTGATGATTGATGATTGATGAGTGATGATTGATGGTTGATGATTGATGTTTGATGATTGATGATTGATGATTGATGATTGATGATTGATGATTGATGATTAATGATTGATGATTGATGATTGATGATTGATGATTGATGATTGATGATTGATGATTGATGATCAATGATTGATGATTGATGACTGATGATTGATGATTGATGATTGATGATTGATGATTGAAGATTGATGATTGATGATTGATGATTGATGATTGATGATTGATGATTGATGATTGATGATTGATGATTGATGATTGATGATTGATGATTGATGATTGATGATTGATGATTGATGATTGATGATTGATGATTGATGATTGATGATTGATGATTGATGATTGATGATTGATGATTGATGATTGATGATTGATGATTGATGATTGATGATTGATGATTGATGATTGATGATTGATGATTGATGATTGAAGATTGATGATTGATGATTGATGATTGATGATTGATGATTGATGATTGATGATTGATGATTGATGATTGATGATTGATGATTGATGATTGATGATCAATGATTGATGATTGATGACTGATGATTGATGATTGATGATTGATGATTGATGATTGATGATTGAAGATTGATGATTGATGATTGATGATTGATGATTGATGATTGATGATTGATGATTGATGATTGATGATTGATGATTGATGATTGATGATTGATGATTGATGATTGATGATTGATGATTGATGATTGATGATTGATGATTGATGATTGATGATTGATGATTGATGATTGATGATTGATGATTGATGATTGATGATTGAAGATTGATGATTGATGATTGATGATTGATGATTGATGATTGATGATTGATGATTAATGATTGATGATTGATGACTGATTATTGATGATTGATGATTGATGATTGATGATTGATGATTGATGATTGATGATTGATGATTGATGATTGACGATTGATGATTGGTGATTGATGATTGAAGATTGATGATTGTAATTGATGATTAAAGATTGATGATTAATTATTGATGATTGATGATTGATGATTGATGATTGACGATTGATGAATGATGATTGATGATTGATGATTGATGATTGATGAATGATGATTGATGATTGATGATTGATGATTGATGATTGATGACTGATGATTGATGATTGATGATTGATGATTGATGATTGATGATTGATGATTGATGATTGATGATTGATGATTGATGATTGATGATTGATGATTGATGATTGATGAATGATAATTGATGATTGATGATTGATGATTGATTATTGATGATTGATGATTGATGATTGATGATTGATGATTGATGATTGATGATTGATGATTGATGATTGATGATTGAATATTGATGGTTGATGATTGATGATTGATTATTGATGTTCGATGATTAATGATTGATGATTGATGATTGATAATTGATGATTGATGATTGATAATTGATTATTGATGATTGATGATTGATGATTGATGATGGATGATTGATGATTGATGATTGATGATTGATGATTGATGATTGATGATTGATAATTGATGAATGATATTTGATGACTGATGATTGATGACTGATGATTGATGATCGATGTTTGATGTTTGATGATTGATGATTGATGATTGATTATTGATGATTGATGATTGATGATTGACGATTGATGATTGATGATTGATGATTGATGATTGATGATTGATGATTGATGATTGATGATTGATGATTGATGATTGATGATTGATGATTGATGATTGATGATTGATGATTGATGATTGAAGATTGATGATTGTAATTGATGATTCAAGATTGATGATTAATTATTGATGATTGATGATTGATGATTGATGATTGACGATTGATGAATGATGATTGATGATTGATGAATGATGATTGATGATTGATGATTGATGATTGATGATTGATGATTGATGACTGATGATTGATGATTGATGATTGATGATTGATGATTGATGACTGATGATTGATAATTGATGAATGATGATTGATGACTGATGATTGATGACTGATGATTGATGATTGATGTTTGATGTTTGATGATTGATGATTGATGATTGATGATTGATGATTGATGATTGATGATTGATGATAGATGATTGATGATTGATGATATATGATTGATGATTGATGATTGATAATTGATGATTGATGATTGATGATTGATGATCGATGATTGATGATTGATGATTGATGATTGATGATTGATGTTTGATGATTGATGATTGATGATTGATGATTGATGAGTGATGATTGATGATTGATGATTATTGATTGATGATTGGTGATTTATGATTATTGATTGTTGGGTGATGATAGATGATTGATGATTGATGATTGATGATTGATGATGGATGATTGATGATTGATGATTGATGATTGATGATTGATGATTGATGATTGATGATTGATGATTGATGATTGATGATTGATGATTGATGAGTGATGATTGACGATTGATGATTGATGATTGATGATTGATGATTGATGATTGATGATTGATGATTGATAATTGATGATTGATGATTGATGATTGATGATTGATGATTGATGATTGATGATTGATGATTGATGATTGATGATTGATGATTGATGATTGATGATTGATGATTGATGATTGGTGATTGATGATTGAAGATTGATGATTGTAATTGATGATTAAAGATTGATGATTAATTATTGATGATTGATGATTGATGATTGATGATTGATGATTGACGATTGATGAATGATGATTGATGATTGATGATTGATGAATGATGATTGATGATTGATGATTGATGATTGATGATTGATGATTGATGATTGATGATTGATGACTGATGATTGATGATTGATGATTGATGATTGATGATTGATGATTGATGATTGATGATTGATGATTGATGATTGATGATTGATGATTGATGAATGATAATTGATGATTGATGATTGATGATTGATGATTGATGATTGATGATTGATGATTGATGATTGATGATTGATGATTGATGATTGATGATTGATGATTGATTATTGATGGTTGATGATTGATGATTGATTATTGATGTTCGATGATTAATGATTGATGATTGATGATTGATGATTGATGATTGATGATTGATAATTGATTATTGATGATTGATGATTGATGATTGATGATTGATGATGGATGATTGATGATTGATGATTGATGATTGATGATTGATGATTGATGATTGATGATTGATGATTGATAATTGATGAATGATATTTGATGACTGATGATTGATGACTGATGATTGATGATCGATGTTTGATGTTTGATGATTGATGATTGATGATTGATTATTGATGATTGATGATTGATGATTGATGATTGATGATTGATGATTGATGATTGATGATTGATGATTGATGATTGATGATTGATGATTGATGATTGATGATTGATGATTGATGATTGATGATTGATGATTGATGATTGATGATTGATGATTGATGATTGAAGATTGATGATTGTAATTGATGATTAAAGATTGATGATTTATTATTGATGATTGATGATTGATGATTGATGATTGATGATTGACGATTGATGAATGATGATTGATGATTGATGATTGATGAATGATGATTGATGATTGATGATTGATGATTGATGATTGATGACTGATGATTGATGATTGATGATTGATGATTGATGATTGATGATTGATGATTGATGATTGATGAATGATAATTGATGATTGATGATTGATTATTGATGATTGATGATTGATGATTGATGATTGATGATTGTTTATTGATGGTTGATGATTGATGATTGATTATTGATGTTCGATGATTTATGATTGATGATTGATGATTGATGATTGATGATTGATGATTGATGATTGATTATTGATGAGTGATGATTGATGATTGATGATGGATGATTGATGATTGATGATTGATTATTGATGATTGATGATTGGTGATTGATGATTGATGATTGATGATTGATAATTGATGAATGATATTTGATGACTGATGATTGATGACTGATGATTGATGATCGATGTTTGATGTTTGATGATTGATGATTGATGATTGATTATTGATGATTGATGATTGATGATTGTTGATTGATGATTGATGATTGATGATTGATGATTGATGATTGATGATTGATGATTGATGATTGATGATTGATGATTGATGATTGATGATTGATGATTGATGATTGATGATTGATGATTGATGATTGATGATTGATGATTGATGATTGATGATTGATGATTGATGATTGATGATTGATGATTGATGATTGATGATTGATGATTGATGATTGATGATTGATGATTGATGTTTGATGATTGAAGATTGATGATTGTAATTGATGATTAAAGATTGATGATTAATTATTGATGATTGATGATTGATGATTGATGATTGATGATTGATGATTGACGATTGATGAATGATGATTGATGATTGATGATTGATGAATGATGATTGATGATTGATGATTGATGATTGATGATTGATGATTGATGATTGATGACTGATGATTGATGATTGATGATTGATGATTGATGACTGATGATTGAATATTGATGAATGATGATTGATGACTGATGATTGATGACTGATGATTGATGATTGATGTTTGATGTTTGATGATTGATGATTGATGATTGATGATTGATGATAGATGATTGATGATTGATGATTGATGATTGATGATTGATGATTGATGATTGATAATTGATGATTGATGATTGAAGATTGATGATTGATGATTGAGGATTGATGATTGATGATTGATGATTGATGATTGATGTTTGATGATTGATGATTGATGATTGATGATTGATGATTGATGAGTGATGATTGATGATTGATGATTAATGATTGATGATTGGTGATTTATGATTATTGATTGTTGGGTGATGATAGATGATTGATGATTGATGATTGATGATTGATGATGGATGATTGATGATTGATGATTGATGATTGATGATTGATGATTGATGATTGATGATTGATGATTGATGTTTGATGATTGACGATTGATGATTGATGATTGATGATTGATGAGTGATGATTGACGATTGATTATTGATGATTGATGATTGATGATTGATGATTGATAATTGATGATTGATGATTGATGATTGATGATTGATGATTGATGATTGATGATTGATGATTGATGATTGATGATTGATGATTGATGATTGATGTTTGATGATTGATGATTGATGATTGATGATTGATGATTGATGATTGATGATTGATGATTGATGATTGATGATTGATGATTGATGATTGATGATTGATGATTGATGATGAATGATTTATGATTGATGATTGATGATTGATGATTGATGATTGATGATTGATGATTGATGACTGATGATTGATGATTGATGATTGATGATTGATGATTGATGATTGATGATTGATGATTGATGATTGATGTTTGATGATTGATGATTGATGATTGATGATTGATGAGTGATGATTGATGATTGATGATTAATGATTGATGATTGGTGATTTATGATTATTGATTGTTGGGTGATGATAGATGATTGATGATTGATGATTGATGATTGATGATTGATGATTGATAATTGATGATTGATGATTGATGATTGATGATTGATGATTGATGATTGATGATTGATGATTGATGATTGATGATTGATGATTGGTGTTTGATGATTGATGATTGATGATTGATGATTGATGATTGATGATTGATGATTGATGATTGATGATTGATGATTGATGATTGATGATTGATGATTGATGATTGATGATTGATGATTAATGATTGATGATTGATGATTGATGATTGATGATTGATGATTGATGATTGATGATTGATGACTGATGATTGATGATTGATGATTGATGATTGATGATATTGATCATTTATGACTGATGACTGATGACTGATGATTGATGATTGATGTTTGATGATTGATAATTGATGATTAATGATTGATGATTGATGATTGATGATTGATGATTGATGATTGATTATTGATGATTGATGATTGATGATTGATGATTGATGACTGATGATTGATGATTGATGATTGATGATTGATGATTGATGATTGACGATTGATGATTGATGATTGAATTTGATGATTAATAATTGATGATTGATGATTGATGATTGATGATTGATGATTGATGATTGATGATTGATGATTGATGATTGATGATTGATGATTAATGATTGATGATTGATGATTGATTATTAATGATTGATGATTGATGATTGATTATTTATGATGGATGATTGATTATTGATTATTGATTATTGATGATTGATGATTTATGATTGATGATTGATGATTAATGATTGATGATTGATGATTGATGATTGATGATTGATGATTGATGATTGATGATTGATGATTGATGATTGATGATTGATGATTGATGATTGATGATTGATGATTGATGATTGATGATTGATGATTGATGATTGATGATTGATGATTGATGATTGATGATTGATGATTGATGATTGATGATTGATGATTGACGATTGATGAATGATGATTGATGATTGATGATTGATGAATGATGATTGATGATTGATGATTGATGATTGATGATTGATTATTGATGATTGATGATTGATGATTGATGATTGATGATTAATGATTGATGATTGATGATTGATGATTGATGATTGATGATTGATGATTGATGATTGATGATTGATGATTGATGATTGATGATTGATGAATGATGATTGATGATTGATGATTGATGATTGATGATTGATGATTGAAGATTGATGATTGATAATTGATAATTGATAATTGATGATTGATGATTGATGATTGATTATTGATAATTGGTGATTGATTATTGATGTTCGATGATTGATGATTGATGATTGATGATTGATAATTGATTATAGATGATTGATGATTGATGATTGATGATTGATGATGGATGATTGATGATTGATGATTGATGATTGATGATTGATGATTGATGATTGATGATTGATAATTGATCAATGATGATTGACGACTGATGATTGATGACTGATGATTGATGATTGATGTTTGATGTTTGATGATTGATGATTGATGATTGATGATTGATGATTGATGATTGATGATTGATGATTGATGATTGATGATTGATGATTGATGATTGATGATTGATGATTGATGATTGATGATTGATGATTGATGATTGATGATTGATGATACATGATTGATGATTGATGAATGATAATTGATGATTGATGATTGATGATTGATGATTGATGATTGATGATTGATGACTGATGATTGATGATTGATAATTGATGATCGATGATTGGTGATTGATAATTGATGATTGATGATTGATGATTGATTATTGATGTTCGATGATTGATGATTGATAATTGATGATTGATAATTGATTATTGTTGATTGATGATTGATGATGGATGATTGATGATTGATGATTGATGATTGATGATTGATGATTGATGATTGATGATTGATGATTGATGATTGATGATTGATGATTGATGGTTGAGGATTGATGATTGATGATTGATGATTGATGATTGATGATTGATAATTGATGAATGATGATTGATGACTGATGATTGATGACTGATGATTGATGATTGATGTTTGATGATTGATGATTGATGATTGATGATTGATGATTGATGATTGATGATTGATGATTAATGATTGATGATTGATGGTTGATGATTGAAGCTTGATGATTGATGATTGATGATTGATGATTGATGATTGATGATTGATGATTGATGATTGATGATTTATGATTGATGATTGATGATTGCTTATTAATGATTGATGATTGATAACTGATGATTGATATTTGATGATTGATGATTGATGATTGACGATTGATGATTGATGATTGATGATTGATGAGTGATGATTGACGATTGATTATTGATGATTGATGATTGATGATTGATGATTGATAATTGATGATTGATGATTGATGATTGATGATTGATGATTGATGATTGATGATTGATGATTGATGATTGATGATTGATGATTGATGATTGATGTTTGATGATTGATGATTGATGATTGATGATTGATGATTGATGATTGATGATTGATGATTGATGATTGATGATTGATGATTGATGATTGATGATTGATGATTGATGATTGATGATTGATGATGAATGATTTATAATTGATGATTGATGATTGATGATTGATGATTGATGATTGATGATTGATGATTGATGACTGATGATTGATGATTGATGATTGATGATTGATGATTGATGATTGATGATTGATGATTGATGATTGATGTTTGATGATTGATGATTGATGATTGATGATTGATGAGTGATGATTGATGATTGATGATTGATGATTGATTATTGGTGATTTATGATTATTGATTGTTGGGTGATGATAGATGATTGATGATTGATGATTGATGATTGATGATTGATGATTGATAATTGATGATTGATGATTGATGATTGATGATTGATGATTGATGATTGATGATTGATGATTGATGATTGGTGTTTGATGATTGATGATTGATGATTGATGATTGATGATTGATGATTGATGATTGATGATTGATGATTGATGATTGATGATTGATGATTGATGATTGATGATTGATGATTGATGATTGATGATTAATGATTGATGATTGATGATTGATGATTGATGATTGATGATTGATGATTGATGATTGATGACTGATGATTGATGATTGATGATTGATGATTGATGATATTGATCATTTATGACTGATGACTGATGACTGATGATTGATGATTGATGTTTGATGATTGATAATTGATGATTAATGATTGATGATTGATGATTGATGATTGATGATTGATGATTGATTATTGATGATTGATGATTGATGATTGATGATTGATGACTGATGATTGATGATTGATGATTGATGATTGATGATTGATGATTGACGATTGATGATTGATGATTGAATTTGATGATTAATAATTGATGATTGATGATTGATGATTGATGATTGATGATTGATGATTGATGATTGATGATTAATGATTGATGATTGATGATTGATTATTAATGATTGATGATTGATGATTGATTATTTATGATGGATGATTGATTATTGATTATTGATTATTGATGATTGATGATTTATGATTGATGATTGATGATTAATGATTGATGATTGATGATTGATGATTGATGATTGATGATTGATGATTGATGATTGATGATTGATGATTGATGATTGATGATTGATGATTGATGATTGATGATTGATGATTGATGATTGATGATTGATGATTGATGATTGATGATTGATGATTGATGATTGATGATTGATGATTGATGATTGATGATTGATGATTGACGATTGATGAATGATGATTGATGATTGATGATTGATGAATGATGATTGATGATTGATGATTGATGATTGATGATTGATTATTGATGATTGATGATTGATGATTGATGATTGATGATTAATGATTGATGATTGATGATTGATGATTGATGATTGATGATTGATGATTGATGATTGATGATTGATGATTGATGATTGATGATTGATGATTGATGAATGATGATTGATGATTGATGATTGATGATTGATGATTGATGATTGAAGATTGATGATTGATAATTGATAATTGATAATTGATGATTGATGATTGATGATTGATTATTGATAATTGGTGATTGATTATTGATGTTCGATGATTGATGATTGATGATTGATGATTGATAATTGATTATAGATGATTGATGATTGATGATTGATGATTGATGATGGATGATTGATGATTGATGATTGATGATTGATGATTGATGATTGATGATTGATGATTGATAATTGATCAATGATGATTGACGACTGATGATTGATGACTGATGATTGATGATTGATGTTTGATGTTTGATGATTGATGATTGATGATTGATGATTGATGATTGATGATTGATGATTGATGATTGATGATTGATGATTGATGATTGATGATTGATGATTGATGATTGATGATTGATGATTGATGATTGATGATTGATGATACATGATTGATGATTGATGAATGATAATTGATGATTGATGATTGATGATTGATGATTGATGATTGATGATTGATGATTGATGACTGATGATTGATGATTGATAATTGATGATCGATGATTGGTGATTGATAATTGATGATTGATGATTGATGATTGATTATTGATGTTCGATGATTGATGATTGATAATTGATGATTGATAATTGATTATTGTTGATTGATGATTGATGATGGATGATTGATGATTGATGATTGATGATTGATGATTGATGATTGATGATTGATGATTGATGATTGATGATTGATGATTGATGATTGATGATTGATGATTGATGATTGATGATTGATGGTTGAGGATTGATGATTGATGATTGATGATTGATGATTGATGATTGATAATTGATGAATGATGATTGATGACTGATGATTGATGACTGATGATTGATGATTGATGTTTGATGATTGATGATTGATGATTGATGATTGATGATTGATGATTGATGATTAATGATTGATGATTGATGGTTGATGATTGAAGCTTGATGATTGATGATTGATGATTGATGATTGATGATTGATGATTGATGATTGATGATTTATGATTGATGATTGATGATTGCTTATTAATGATTGATGATTGATAACTGATGATTGATATTTGATGATTGATGATTGATGATTGACGATTGATGATTGATGACAGATGATTGATGACTGATGATTGATGATTAATGTTTGATAATTGATGATTGATGATTGATGATTAATGATTGATGATTGATGATTGATGATAGATGATTGATGATTGATGATTGATGATTGATGTTTGATGATTATTGATTGATGATTGATGATTGATGATTGATGATTGATGATTGATAATTGATGATTGATGATTGATGATTGATGATTGATGATTGATAATTGATGAATGATGATTGATGACCGATGATAGATGACTGATGATTGATGATTGATGATTGATGATTGGTGTTTGATGATTGATGATTGATGATTGATGATTGATGATTGATGATTGATGATTGATGATTGATGATTGATGATTGATGATTGATGATTGATGATTGATGATTGATGATTGATGATTGATGATTAATGATTGATGATTGATGATTGATGATTGATGATTGATGATTGATGATTGATGATTGATGATTGATGATTGATGATTGATGATTGATGATTGATGATTGATGATTGATGATTGATGAATGATTATTGATGATTGATGATTGATGATTGATGATTGATAATTTATGATTGATGATTGATGATTGATGATTGATGATTGATTATTGATGATTGATGATTGATGATTGATTATTGATGTTCGATGATTGATGATTGATGATTGATAATTGATTATTGATGATTAATTATTGATGATTGATGATGAATGATTGATGATTGATGATTGATGATTGATGATTGATGATTGATGATTGATGATTGATGATTGATGATTGATTATTGATAATTGATGAATGATGATTGATGACCGATGATAGATGACTGATGATTGATGATTGATGTTTGATGTTTGATGATTGATGATTGATGATTGATGATTGATTATTGATGATTGATGATTGATGATTAATGATTGATAATTCATGATTCATGATTGATGATTGATGATGGATGATTGATGATTGATGATTGATGATTGATGATTGATGATTGATGATTGATGATTGATGATTGATGATTGATGATTGATGATTGATGATTTATGATTGATGATTGATGATTAATGATTGATGATTGATGATTGATGATTGATTATTAATGATTGATGATTGATGATTGATGATTGATGATATTGATCATTTATGACTGATGACTGATGATTGATGATTGATGTTTGATGATTGATAATTGATGATTGATGATTGATGATTGATGATTGATGATTGATAATTGGTGATTGATAATTGATGATTGATGATTGATGATTGATGATTGATGGTTGATGATTGATGACTGATGATTGAAGATTGATGATTGATGATTGATGATTGATGATTGATGATTGATGATTGATGATTGATGATTGATGATTGATGATTGATGATTGATGATTGATGATTGATGATTTATGATTGATGATTGATGATTGATTATTAATGATTGATGATTGATGATTGATGATTGATGCTTGATGATTGATGATTGATGATTGACGATTAATGATTGATGACTGATGATTGATGACTGATGATTGATGATTGATGTTTAATGATTGATGATTGATGATTGATGATCGATGATTAATGATAGATGATTGATGATTGATGATTGATGATTGATGATTGATTATTGATGATTGATGATTGATGTTTGATGATTGATGATTGATGATTGATGATTGATGATTGATGATTGATGATTGATGATTGATGATTGATGATTGATGATTGATGATTGATGATCGATGATTGATGATTGATGATGGACGAATGATGATTGATGATTGATGATTGATGATTGATGATTGATGAATGATGATTGATGATTGATGATTGATGATTGATGATTGATGATTGATGTTTGATGATTGATGATTGATGATTGATGATTGATGATTGATGATTGATGATTGATGATCGATGATCGATGATTGATGATTGATGATTGATGATTGATAATTGATAATTGATGATTGATAATTGATGATTGATGATTGATGATTGATGGTTGATGATTGATGACTGATGATTGATGATTGATGATTGATGATTGATGATTGATGATTGATGATTGATGATTGATGATTGATGATTGATCAATGATGATTGACGACTGATGATTGATGACTGATGATTGATGATTGATGTTTGATGTTTGATGATTGATGATTGATGATTGATGATTGATGATTGATGATTGATGATTGATGATTGATGATTGATGATTGATGATTGATGATTGATGATTGATGATTGATGATTGATGATTGATGATTGATGATTGATGATTGATGATTGATGATTGATGATTGATGATTGATGATTGATGATTGATGATTGATGATTGATGATTGATGATTGATGATACATGATTGATGATTGATGAATGATAATTGATGATTGATGATTGATGATTGATGATTGATGATTGATGATTGATGACTGATGATTGATGATTGATAATTGATGATCGATGATTGGTGATTGATAATTGATGATTGATGATTGATGATTGATTATTGTTGATTGATGATTGATGATTGATGATTAATGATTGATGATTGATGGTTGATGATTGAAGCTTGATGATTGATGATTGATGATTGATGATTGATGATTGATGATTGATGATTTATGATTGATGATTGATGATTGCTTATTAATGATTGATGATTGATAACTGATGATTGATATTTGATGATTGATGATTGACGATTGATGATTGATGACAGATGATTGATGACTGATGATTGATGATTAATGTTTGATAATTGATGATTGATGATTGATGATTGATGATTAATGATTGATGATTGATGATTGATGATAGATGATTGATGATTGATGATTGATGATTGATGTTTGATGATTATTGATTGATGATTGATGATTGATGATTGATGATTGATGATTGATAATTGATGATTGATGATTGATGATTGATGATTGATGATTGATGATTGATGATTGATGATTGATAATTTATGATTGATGACTGATGATTGATGATTGATGATTGATGATTAATGATTGATGATCGATGATTGATGATTGATGATTGATGATTGATGATTGATGATTGATGATTGATGATCGACGATTGATGATTGATGATTGATGATTGATGATTAATGATTTATGATTGATGATTGATGATTGATGATTGATGATTGATGATTGATGATTGATGATTGATGATTGATAATTGATAATTGATGATTGATGATTGATGATTGATGATTGATGATTGATGATTGATTATTGATGATTGATAATTGATGATTGATGATTGATGATTGTTGATTGATGATTGATGATCGATGATTGATGATTGATGATTGATGATTGATGATTGATGATTGATGATTGAAGATTGATGATTGTAGTTGATGATTAAAGATTGATGATTAATTATTGATGATTGATGATTGATGATTGATGGTTGATGATTGACGATTGATGAATGATGATTGATGATTGATGAATGATGATTGATGATTGATGATTGATGATTGATGATTGATGATTGATGATTGATGATTGATGGTTGATGATTGATGATTGATGATTGATGATTGATGATTGATGATTGATGATTGATGATTCATGATTGATGATTGATGATTGATGAATGATTATTGATGATTGATGATTGATGATTGATGATTGATAATTTATGATTGATGATTGATGATTGATGATTGATTATTGATGATTGATGTTCGATGATTGATGATTGATGATTGATAATTGATTATTGATGATTAATTATTGATGATTGATGATGAATGATTGATGATTGATGATTGATGATTGATGATTGATGATTGATGATTGATGATTGATGATTGATGATTGATGATTGATTATTGATAATTGATGAATGATGATTGATGACCGATGATAGATGACTGATGATTGATGATTGATGTTTGATGTTTGATGATTGATGATTGATGATTGATGATTGATTATTGATGATTGATGATTGATGATTAATGATTGATGATTCATGATTCATGATTGATGATTGATGATGGATGATTGATGATTGATGATTGATGATTGATGATTGATGATTGATGATTGATGATTGATGATTGATGATTGATGATTGATGATTGATGATTGATGAGTGATGATTGATGATTTATGATTGATGATTGATGATTAATGATTGATGATTGATGATTGATGATTGATTATTAATGATTGATGATTGATGATTGATGATTGATGATATTGATCATTTATGACTGATGACTGATGATTGATGATTGATGTTTGATGATTGATAATTGATGATTGATGATTGATGATTGATGATTGATAATTGGTGATTGATAATTGATGATTGATGATTGATGATTGATGATTGATGGTTGATGATTGATGACTGATGATTGAAGATTGATGATTGATGATTGATGATTGATGATTGATGATTGATGATTGATGATTGATGATTGATGATTGATGATTGATGATTGATGATTGATGATTGATGATTGATGATTGATGATTGATGATTGATGATTGATGATTGATGATTGATGATTGATGATTTATGATTGATGATTGATGATTGATTATTAATGATTGATGATTGATGATTGATGCTTGATGATTGATGATTGATGATTGACGATTAATGATTGATGACTGATGATTGATGACTGATGATTGATGATTGATGTTTAATGATTGATGATTGATGATTGATGATCGATGATTAATGATAGATGATTGATGATTGATGATTGATGATTGATTATTGATGATTGATGATTGATGTTTGATGATTGATGATTGATGATTGATGATTGATGATTGATGATTGATGATTGATGATTGATGATTGATGATTGATGATTGATGATTGATGATTGATGATTGATGATTGATGATCGATGATTGATGATTGATGATGGACGAATGATGATTGATGATTGATGATTGATGATTGATGATTGATGATTGATGAATGATGATTGATGATTGATGATTGATGATTGATGATTGATGATTGATGTTTGATGATTGATGATTGATGATTGATGATTGATGATTGATGATTGATGATTGATGATCGATGATCGATGATTGATGATTGATGATTGATGATTGATAATTGATAATTGATGATTGATAATTGATGATTGATGATTGATGATTGATGGTTGATGATTGATGACTGATGATTGATGATTGATGATTGATGATTGATGATTGATGATTGATGATTGATGATTGATGATTGATGATTGATGATTGATGATTGATGATTGATGATTGATGATTGATGATTGATGATTGATGATTGATGATTGATGATTGATGATTGATGATTGATGATTGATGATTAATTATTAATGATTGATGATTGATAAGTGATGATTGATGCTTGATGATTGATGATTGATGATTGACGATTAATGATTGATGACTGATGAGTGATGACTGATGATTGATGATTGATGTTTAATGATTGATGATTGATGATTGATGATAGATGATTAATGATAGATGATTGATGATTGATGATTGATGATTGATGATTGATTATTGATGATTGATGATTGATGTTTGATGATTGATGATTGATGATTGATGATTGATGATTGATGATTGATGATTGATGATTGATGATTGATGATTGATGATTGATGACTGATGATTGTTGATTGATGATCGATGATTTATGATTGATGATGGACGAATGATGATTGATGATTGATGATTGATGATTGATGATTGATGAATAATGATTGATGATTGATGATTGATGATTGATGATTGATGTTTGATGATTGATGATTGATGATTGATGATTGATGATTGATGATTGATGATTGATGATCGATGATTGATGATTGATGATTGATGTTTGATGATCGATGATTGATGATTGATGATGGAAGAATGATGATTGATGATTGATGATTGATGATTAATGATTGCTGATTGATGATTGATGACTGATGATTGATGATTGGTGATTGATGATTGATGATTGATGATTGATGATTAATGATTGATAATTGATGATTGATAATTGATGATTGATGATTGATGGTTGATGATTGATGACTGATGATTGATGATTGATGATTGATGATTGATGATTGATGATTGATGATTGATGATTGATGATTGATGATTGATGATTGATGATTGATGATTGATGATTGATGATTGATGATTGATGATTGATGATTGATGATTGATGATTGATGATTTATGATTGATGATTGATGATTGATTATTAATGATTGATGATTGATAAGTGATGATTGATGCTTGATGATTGATTATTGATGATTGACGATTAATGATTGATGACTGATGATTGATGACTGATGATTGATGGTTGATGTTTAATGATTGATGATTGATGATAGATGATTAATAATAGATGATTGATGATTGATGATTGATGATTGATGTTTGATGATTGATGATTGATGATTGATGATTGATGATTGATGATTGATGATTGATGATTGATGATTGATGATTGATGATTGATGATTGATGATTGATGATTGGTGATTGATGATTGATGATTGATGATTGATGATCGATGATTGATGATTGATGATTGATGATTGATGATTGATGATTGATGATTGATGATTGATGATTGATGATTGATGATTGATGATTGATGATTGATGATTGATGATTGATGATCGATGATTGATGATTGATGATGGACGAATGATGATTGATGATTGATGATTGATGATTGATGATTGATGATTGATGATTGATGATTGATGATTGATGATTGATGATTGCTGATTGATGATTGATGACTGATGATTGATGATTGATGATTAACGATTTATGATTGATGACTGATGATTGATGATTGTGATTGATGATTTAAGGCTGGTAATTGAAGATTATTTGTTGATTATTGATGATTGATGTTTGATGATTGATGATTGATGTTCGATGATTAATGATTGATGATTGATGATTGATGATTGATGATTGGTGATCGATGATTGATGATTGATGATTGATGATTGATGATTAATAATTGATGATTGATGATTGATGATTGATGATTGATAATTGATGATTGATGATTGATGATTGATGATTGATGATTGATGATTGATGATTGATGATTGATGATTGATGATTGATGATTGATGATTGATGATTGATGATTGATGATTGATAATTGTTGATTGATGATTGATGATTGATGATTGATGATTGATGATTGATGATTGATGATTGATGATTGATGATTGATGATTGATGATTGATGATTGATGATTGATGATTGATGATTGATGATTGATGATTGATGATTGATAATTGATGATTGATGATTGATGATTGATGATTGATGATTGATGATTGGTGATTGATGATTGACGATTGAAGATTGATGATTGATGATTGATGATTTAAGGCTGGTGATTGAAGATTGATGGTTGATGATTGATGATTGATGATTGATGATTGATGATTAATGACTGTTAAGATGATAGATGATTGATGATTGATGATTGATGATTGATGATTGATAATTGATGATTGATGATTGATGATTGATGATTGATCATTGATGTTTGATGATTCATGATTGATGATGGATGATTGTTGATTGATGATTGATGATTGATGATTGATGATTGATTATTGATGACTGATGATTGATGATTGATATTTGATGATTGATGATTGATGATTGATGATTGATGATTGATGATTGATGATTGATGATTGATGATTGATGATTGATGATTGATGGTTGATGATTGATGATTGATGATTGATGATTGATGATTGATGACTGATGATTGATGATTGAGGATTGATGATTGATAATTGATGATTGATGATTGATGATTGATGATTGATGATTGATGATTGATGATTGATGATTGATGATTGATGATTGATGATTGATGACTGATGATTGATGATTGATGATTGATGATTGATGATTGATGATTGATGATTGATGATTGATGATTGATGATTGATGATTGATGATTGATGATTGATGATTGATGATTGATGATTGATGATCGATGATTGATGGTTGATGATTGATGATTGATGATTGATGATTGAGGATTGATGATTGATGACTGATGATTGATGATTGATGATTGAAGATTGATGATTGATGATTGATGATTTAAGGCTGGTGATTGAAGATTGATGGTTGAAGATTGATGATTGATGATTGATGATTAATGATTGTTGGGTGATGATAGATGATTGATGATTGATGATTGATGATTGATGATTGATGACTGATGATTGATGATTGATGATTGATGACTGATGATTGATGATTGATGATTGATGATTGATGATTGAGGATTGATGATTGATGACTGATGATTGATGATTGATGATTGAAAATTGATGATTGATGATTGATGATTTAAGGCTGGTGATTGAAGATTGATAGTTGATGATTGATGATTGATGATTAATGATTGTTGGGTGATGATAGATGATTGATGATTGATGATTGATGATTGATGATTGAAGATTGATGGTTGATGATTGATGATTGATGATTGATCATTGATGTTTGATGATTGATGATTGATGATGGATGATTGTTGATTGATGATTGATGATTGATGCTTGATGATTGATGACTGATGATTGATGATTGATGATTGATGATTGATGATTGATGATTGATGATTGCTGATTGATGGTTGATGATTGATGATTGATGATTGATGATTGATGATTGATGATTGATGATTGATGATTGAGGATTAATGATTGATAATTGATGATTGATGATTGATGATTGATGATTGATGATTGATGATTGATGATTGATGATTGATGATTGATGACTGATGATTGATGATTGATGATTGATGATTGATGATTGATGATTGATGATTGATGATTGATGATTGATGATTGATGATTGATGATTGATGATTGATGATTGATGATTGATGATTGATGATTGATGATTGATGATTGATGATTGATGATTGATGATTGATGATTGATGATTGATGATTGATGATTGATGATTGAGGATTGATGATTGATGACTGATGATTGATGATTGATGATTGAAGATTGATGATTGATGATTGATGATTTAAGGCTGGTGATTGAAGATTGATGGTAGATGATTGATGATTGATGATTAATGATTGTTGGGTGATGATTGATGACTGATGATTGATGATTGATGATTGATGATTGAAGATTGATGATTGATGATTGATGATTTAAGGCTGGTGATTGAAGATTGATGATTGATGATTGATGATTGATGATTAATGATTGTTGGGTGATGATAGATGATTGATGATTGATGATTGATGATTGATGATTGATGATTGATGATTGATGATTGCTGATTGAGAATTGATGACTGATGATTGATGATTGATGATTAACGATTTATGATTGATGACTGATGATTGATGATTGTGATTGATGATTTAAGGCTGGTAATTGAAGATTATTTGTTGATTATTGATGATTGATGTTTGATTATTGATGATTGATGTTCGATGATTAATGATTGATGATTGATGATTGATGATTGGTGATCGATGATTGATGATTGATGATTGATGATTGATGATTAATAATTGATGATTGATGATTGATGATTGATGATTGATAATTGATGATTGATGATTGATGATTGATGGTTGATAATTGATGATTGATGATTTATGAGTGATGATTGATGATTGATGATTGATGATTGATGATTGATGATTTATGATTGATGATTGATGATTGATGATTGATGATTGATGATTGATGATTGCTGATTGATGATTGATGATTGATGATTGATGATTTATGATTGATGATTGATGATTGATGATTGTTGATTGATGATTGATGATTGATGATTTATGATTGATGATTGAAGATTGCTGATTGATGATTGATGATTGATGATTGATGATTGATGATTGATGATTGATGATTGATGATTGATGATTGATGATTGATGATTGATGATTGATGATTGATGATTGATGATTGATAATAGATGATTGATGATTGATGATTGATGATTGATGATTGATGATTGATGATTGATGATTGAAGATTGATGGTTGATGATTGATGATTGATGATTGATCATTGATGTTTGATGATTGATGATTGATGATGGAGGATTGGTGATCGATGATTGATGATTGATGATTGATGATTTAAGGCTGGTGATTGAAGATTGATGGTTGATGATTGATGATTGATGATTAATGATTGTTGGGTGATGATAGATGATTGATGATTGATGATTGATGATTGATGATTGATGATTGATGATTGATGATTGATGATTGATGATTGATGATTGATGATTCATGATTGATGATTGATGATTGATGATTGATGATTAATGATTGATGATTGATGATTATTGATTAATGATTGTTGGGTGATGTTGATGATTGATGTTTGATGATTGATGATTGATAATTGATGATTGATGATTAAGGATTTATGATTGATGACTGATGATTGATGATTGTGATTGATGATTTAAGGCTGATAATAGAAGATTGATGGTTGATTATTGATGATTGATGATTGATGATTAATAATTGATGACTGATGATTGATGACTGATGATTGATGATTGATGTTTGATGTTTGATGATTGATGATTGATGATTGATGAATGATGATTGATGATTGATGATTGATGATAGATGATTGATGATTGATGATTGATGATTGAGGATTGATGATTGATGACTGATGATTGATGATTGATGATTGAAAATTGATGATTGATGATTGATGATTTAAGGCTGGTGATTGAAGATTGATAGTTGATGATTGATGATTGATGATTAATGATTGTTGGGTGATGATAGATGATTGATGATTGATGATTGATGATTGATGATTGATGATTGAAGATTGATGGTTGATGATTGATGATTGATGATTGATGATTAATGATTGTTGGGTGATGATAGATGATTGATGATTGATGATTGATGATTGATGATTGATGATTGATGATTGATGATTGATAATTGATGATTGATGATTGATGATTGATGGTTGATAATTGATGATTGATGATTTATGAGTGATGATTGATGATTGATGATTGATGATTTATGATTGATGATTGATGATTGATGATTGATGATTGATGATTGATGATTGATGATTGATGATTGATGATTGATGATTGATGATTGATGATTGATGATTGATGATTGTTGATTGATGATTGATGATTGATGATTGATGATTGATGATTGATGATTGAAGATTGATGATTGATGATTGATGATTGATGATTGATGATTGATGATTGATGATTGATGATTGATGATTGATGATTGATGATTGATGATTGATGATTGATGATTGATGATTGATGATTGATGATTGATGATTGATGATTGATGATTGATAATAGATGATTGATGATTGATGATTGATGATTGATGATTGATGATTGATGATTGATGATTGATGATTGATGATTGATGATTGATGATTGATGATTGATGATTGTTGATTGATGATTGATGATTGATGATTGATGATTGATGATTGATGATTGAAGATTGATGATTGATGATTGATGATTGATGATTGATGATTGATGATTGATGATTGATGATTGATGATTGATGATTGATGATTGATGATTGATGATTGATGATTGATGATTGATGATTGATGATTGATGATTGATGATTGATGATTGATGATTGATGATTGATGATTGATGATTGATGATTGATGATTGATGATTGATGATTGATGATTGATGATTGGTGATCGATGATTGATGATTGATGATTGATGATTGATGATTAATAATTGATGATTGATGATTGATGATTGATAATTGATGATTGATGATTGATGATTGATGGTTGATAATTGATGATTGATGATTTATGAGTGATGATTGATGATTGATAATAGATGATTGATGATTGATGATTGATGATTGATGATTGATGATTGATGATTGATGATTGATGATTGATGATTGATGATTGATGATTGATGATTGATGATTGATGATTGATGATTGATGATTGATGATTGATGATTGATGATTGATGATTGTTGATTGATGATTGATGATTGATGATTGATGATTGATGATTGATGATTGATGATTGAAGATTGATGATTGATGATTGATGATTGATGATTGATGATTGATGATTGTTGGGTGATGATAGATGATTGAAGATTGATGATTGATGATTGATGATTGAAGATTGATGGTTGATGATTGATGATTGATGATTGATGATTGATGATTAATGATTGTTGGGTGATGATAGATGATTGATGATTGATGATTGATGATTGATGATTGATGATTGATGATTGATGATTGATAATTGATGATTGATGATTGATGATTGATGGTTGATAATTGATGATTGATGATTTATGAGTGATGATTGATGATTGATGATTGATGATTGATGATTTATGATTGATGATTGATGATTGATTATTGATGATTGATGATTGATGATTGATGATTGATGATTGATGATTGATGATTGATGATTGATGATTGATGATTGATGATTGATGATTGATGATTGATGATTGATGATTGATGATTGATAATTGATGATTGATGATTGATGATTGATGATTGATGATTGATGATTGATGATTGATGATTGATGATTGATGATTGATGATTGTTGATTGATGATTGATGATTGATGATTGATGATTGATGATTGATGATTGATGATTGATGATTGATGATTGATGATTGATGATTGATGATTGATGATTGTTGATTGATGATTGATGATTGATGATTGATGATTGATGATTGAAGATTGATGATTGATGATTGATGATTGATGATTGATGATTGATGATTGATGATTGATGATTGATGATTGATGATTGATGATTGATGATTGATGATTGATGATTGATGATTGATGATTGATGATTGATGATTGATGATTGATAATAGATGATTGATGATTGATGATTGATGATTGATGATTGATGATTGATGATTGATGATTGATGATTGATGATTGTTGATTGATGATTGATGATTGATGATTGATGATTGATGATTGATGATTGAAGATTGATGATTGATGATTGATGATTGATGATTGATGATTGATGATTGATGATTGATGATTGATGATTGATGATTGATGATTGATGATTGATGATTGATGATTGTTGATTGATGATTGATGATTGATGATTGATGATTGATGATTGAAGATTGATGATTGATGATTGATGATTGATGATTGATGATTGATGATTGATGATTGATGATTGATGATTGATGATTGATGATTGATGATTGATGATTGATGATTGATGATTGATGATTGATGATTGATGATTGATGATTGATGATTGATGATTGATGATTGATGATTGTTGATTGATGATTGATGATTGATGATTGAAGATTGATGATTGATGATTGATGATTGATGATTGATGATTGATGATTGATGATTGATGATTGATGATTGATGATTGATGATTGATGATTGATGATTGATGATTGATGATTGATGATTGATGATTGATGATTGATGATTGATGATTGTTGATTGATGATTGATGATTGATGATATATGATTGATGATTGATGATTGATGATTGATGATTGATGATTGATAATAGATGATTGATGATTGATGATTTATGAGTGATGATTGATGATTGATGATTGATGATTGATGATTTATGATTGATGATTGATGATTGATGATTGATGATTGATGATTGATGATTGCTGATTGATGATTGATGATTGATGATTGATGATTGATGATTTATGATTGATGATTGATGATTGATGATTGTTGATTGATGATTGATGATTGATGATTTATGATTGATGATTGAAGATTGCTGATTGATGATTGATGATTGATGATTGATGATTGATGATTGATGATTGATGATTGATGATTGATGATTGATGATTGATGATTGATGATTGATGATTGATAATAGATGATTGATGATTGATGATTGATGATTGATGATTGATGATTGATGATTGATGATTGAAGATTGATGGTTGATGATTGATGATTGATGATTGATCATTGATGTTTGATGATTGATGATTGATGATGGAGGATTGGTGATCGATGATTGATGATTGATGATTGATGATTTAAGGCTGGTGATTGAAGATTGATGGTTGATGATTGATGATTGATGATTAATGATTGTTGGGTGATGATAGATGATTGATGATTGATGATTGATGATTGATGATTGATGATTGATGATTGATGATTGATGATTCATGATTGATGATTGATGATTGATGATTGATGATTAATGATTGATGATTGATGATTATTGATTAATGATTGTTGGGTGATGTTGATGATTGATGTTTGATGATTGATGATTGATAATTGATGATTGATGATTAAGGATTTATGATTGATGACTGATGATTGATGATTGTGATTGATGATTTAAGGCTGATAATAGAAGATTGATGGTTGATTATTGATGATTGATGATTGATGATTAATAATTGATGACTGATGATTGATGACTGATGATTGATGATTGATGTTTGATGTTTGATGATTGATGATTGATGATTGATGAATGATGATTGATGATTGATGATTGATGATAGATGATTGATGATTGATGATTGATGATTGAGGATTGATGATTGATGACTGATGATTGATGATTGATGATTGAAAATTGATGATTGATGATTGATGATTTAAGGCTGGTGATTGAAGATTGATAGTTGATGATTGATGATTGATGATTAATGATTGTTGGGTGATGATAGATGATTGATGATTGATGATTGATGATTGATGATTGAAGATTGATGGTTGATGATTGATGATTGATGATTGATGATTAATGATTGTTGGGTGATGATAGATGATTGATGATTGATGATTGATGATTGATGATTGATGATTGATAATTGATGATTGATGATTGATGATTGATGGTTGATAATTGATGATTGATGATTTATGAGTGATGATTGATGATTGATGATTGATGATTTATGATTGATGATTGATGATTGATGATTGATGATTGATGATTGATGATTGATGATTGATGATTGATGATTGATGATTGATGATTGATGATTGATGATTGATGATTGTTGATTGATGATTGATGATTGATGATTGATGATTGATGATTGATGATTGAAGATTGATGATTGATGATTGATGATTGATGATTGATGATTGATGATTGATGATTGATGATTGATGATTGATGATTGATGATTGATGATTGATGATTGATGATTGATGATTGATGATTGATGATTGATGATTGATGATTGATGATTGATGATTGATGATTGATAATAGATGATTGATGATTGATGATTGATGATTGATGATTGATGATTGATGATTGATGATTGATGATTGATGATTGATGATTGATGATTGATGATTGATGATTGATGATTGTTGATTGATGATTGATGATTGATGATTGATGATTGATGATTGATGATTGATGATTGAAGATTGATGATTGATGATTGATGATTGATGATTGATGATTGATGATTGATGATTGATGATTGATGATTGATGATTGATGATTGATGATTGATGATTGATGATTGATGATTGATGATTGATGATTGATGATTGATGATTGATGATTGATGATTGATGATTGATGATTGATGATTGATGATTGATGATTGATGATTGGTGATCGATGATTGATGATTGATGATTGATGATTGATGATTAATAATTGATGATTGATGATTGATGATTGATAATTGATGATTGATGATTGATGATTGATGGTTGATAATTGATGATTGATGATTTATGAGTGATGATTGATGATTGATAATAGATGATTGATGATTGATGATTGATGATTGATGATTGATGATTGATGATTGATGATTGATGATTGATGATTGATGATTGATGATTGATGATTGATGATTGATGATTGATGATTGATGATTGATGATTGATGATTGATGATTGATGATTGATGATTGATGATTGTTGATTGATGATTGATGATTGATGATTGATGATTGATGATTGATGATTGATGATTGATGATTGAAGATTGATGATTGATGATTGATGATTGATGATTGATGATTGATGATTGATGATTGTTGGGTGATGATAGATGATTGATGATTGATGATTGATGATTGATGATTGAAGATTGATGGTTGATGATTGATGATTGATGATTGATGATTGATGATTAATGATTGTTGGGTGATGATAGATGATTGATGATTGATGATTGATGATTGATGATTGATGATTGATGATTGATGATTGATGATTGATAATTGATGATTGATGATTGATGATTGATGGTTGATAATTGATGATTGATGATTTATGAGTGATGATTGATGATTGATGATTGATGATTGATGATTTATGATTGATGATTGATGATTGATGATTGATGATTGATGATTGATGATTGATGATTGATGATTGATGATTGATGATTGATGATTGATGATTGATGATTGATGATTGATGATTGATAATAGATGATTGATGATTGATGATTGATGATTGATGATTGATGATTGATGATTGATGATTGATGATTGATGATTGATGATTGATGATTGTTGATTGATGATTGATGATTGATGATTGATGATTGATGATTGATGATTGATGATTGATGATTGATGATTGATGATTGATGATTGATGATTGTTGATTGATGATTGATGATTGATGATTGATGATTGATGATTGATGATTGAAGATTGATGATTGATGATTGATGATTGATGATTGATGATTGATGATTGATGATTGATGATTGATGATTGATGATTGATGATTGATGATTGATGATTGATGATTGATGATTGATGATTGATGATTGATGATTGATGATTGATGATTGATGATTGATGATTGATGATTGATGATTGATAATAGATGATTGATGATTGATGATTCATGATTGATGATTGATGATTGATGATTGATGATTGATGATTGATGATTGTTGATTGATGATTGATGATTGATGATTGATGATTGATGATTGATGATTGAAGATTGATGATTGATGATTGATGATTGATGATTGATGATTGATGATTGATGATTGATGATTGATGATTGATGATTGATGATTGATGATTGATGATTGTTGATTGATGATTGATGATTGATGATTGATGATTGATGATTGAAGATTGATGATTGATGATTGATGATTGATGATTGATGATTGATGATTGATGATTGATGATTGATGATTGATGATTGATGATTGATGATTGATGATTGATGAGTGATGATTGATGATTGATGATTGATGATTGATGATTGATGATTGATGATTGATGATTGATGATTGATGATTGATGATTGATGATTGTTGATTGATGATTGATGATTGATGATTGAAGATTGATGATTGATGATTGATGATTGATGATTGATGATTGATGATTGATGATTGATGATTGATGATTGATGATTGATGATTGATGATTGATGATTGATGATTGATGATTGATGATTGATGATTGATGATTGATGATTGATGATTGATGATTGTTGATTGATGATTGATGATTGATGATATATGATTGATGATTGATGATTGATGATTGATGATTGATAATAGATGATTGATGATTGATGATTGATGATTGATGGTTGATGATTGATGATTGATGATTGATGATTGATGATTGATGATTGATGATTGATGATTGATGATTGATGATTGATGATTGATGATTGATGATTGATAATAGATGATTGATGATTGATGATTGATGATTGATGATTGATGATTGATGATTGATGATGATGATTGATGATTGATGATTGATGATTGTTGATTGATGATTGATGATTGATGATTGATGATTGATGATTGATGATTGAAGATTGATGATTGATGATTGATGATTGATGATTGATGATTGATGATTGATGATTGATGATTGATGATTGATGATTGATGATTGATGATTGATGATTGATGATTGATAATTGATGATTGATGATTGATGATTGATGATTGATGGTTGATAATTGATGATTGATGATTTATGAGTGATGATTGATGATTGATGATTGATGATTGATGATTGATGATTGATGATTGATGATTGATGATTGATGATTGATGATTGATGATTGATGATTGATGATTGATGATTGATGATTGATGATTGATGATTGATGATTGATGATTGATGATTGATGATTGATAATAGATGATTGATGATTGATGATTGATGATTGATGATTGATGATTGATGATTGATGATTGATGATTGATGATTGATGATTGATGATTGATGATTGATGATTGATGATTGATGATTGATGATTGATAATAGATGATTGATGATTGATGATTGATGATTGATGATTGATGATTGATGATTGATGATTGATGATTGATGATTGATGATTGATGATTGATGATTGATGATTGATGATTGATGATTGATGATTGATGATTGATGATTGATGATTGATGATTGATGATTGATAATAGATGATTGATGATTGATGATTGATGATTGATGATTGATGATTGATGATTGATGATTGATGATTGATGATTGATGATTGATGATTGATGATTGATGATTGATGATTGATGATTGATGATTGATGATTGAAGATTGATGATTGATGATTGATGATTGATGATTGATGATTGATGATTGATGATTGATGATTGATGATTGATGATTGATGATTGATGATTGATGATTGATGATTGATGATTGATGATTGATGATTGATGATTGATGATTGATGATTGATAATTGATGATTGATGATTGATGATTGATGATTGATGATTGATGATTGATGATTGATGATTGATGATTGATGATTGATGATTGATGATTGATGATTGATGATTGATGATTGATGATTGATGATTGATGATTGATGATTGATGATTGATGATTGATGATTAATGATTGATGATTGATGATTATTGATTAATGATTGTTGGGTGATGTTGATGATTGATGTTTGATGATTGATGATTGATAATTGATGATTGATGATTAAGGATTTATGATTGATGACTGATGATTGATGATTGTGATTGATGATTTAAGGCTGATAATAGAAGATTGATGGTTGATTATTGATGATTGATGATTGATGATTAATAATTGATGACTGATGATTGATGACTGATGATTGATGATTGATTTTTGATGTTTGATGATTGATGATTGATGATTGATGAATGATGATTGATGATTGATGATTGATGATTGATGATAGATGATTGATGATTTATGATTGATGATTGAGGATTGATGATTGATGACTGATGATTGATGATTGATGATTGAAAATTGATGATTGATGATTGATGATTTAAGGCTGGTGATTGAAGATTGATAGTTGATGATTGATGATTGATGATTAATGATTGTTGGGTGATGATAGATGATTGATGATTGATGATTGATGATTGATGATTGATGATTGATGATTGATGATTGAAGGTTGATGGTTGATGATTGATGATTGATGATTGATGATTGATGATTAATGATTGTTGGGTGATGATAGATGATTGATGATTGATGATTGATGATTGATGATTGATGATTGATGATTGATGATTGATAATTGATGATTGATGATTGATGATTGATGATTGATGATTGATGGTTGATAATTGATGATTGATGATTTATGAGTGATGATTGATGATTGATGATTGATGATTTATGATTGATGATTGATGATTGATGATTGATGATTGATGATTGATGATTGATGATTGATGATTGATGATTGATGATTGATGATTGAAGATTGATGATTGATGATTGATGATTGATGATTGATGATTGATGATTGATGATTGATGATTGATGATTGATGATTGATGATTGATGATTGATGATTGATGATTGATGATTGTTGATTGATGATTGATGATTGATGATTGATGATTGATGATTGATGATTGATGATTGATGATTGATGCTTGATGATTGATGATTGTTGATTGATGATTGATGATTGATGATTGATGATTGATGATTGATGATTGATAATAGATGATTGATGATTGATGATTGATGATTGATGATTGATGATTGATGATTGATGATTGATGATTGATGATTGATGATTGATGATTGTTGATTGATGATTGATGATTGATGATTGATGATTGATGATTGATGATTGAAGATTGATGATTGATGATTGATGATTGATGATTGATGATTGATGATTGATGATTGATGATTGATGATTGATGATTGATGATTGATGATTGATGATTGATAATAGATGATTGATGATTGATGATTGATGATTGATGATTGATGATTGATGATTGATGATTGATGATTGATGATTGATGATTGATGGTTGATGATTGATGATTGATGATTGATCATTGATGTTTGATGATTGATGATTGATGATGGATGATTGGTGATCGATGATTGATGATTGATGATTGATGATTTAAGGCTGGTGATTGAAGATTGATGGTTGATGATTGATGATTGATGATTGATGATTAATGATTGTTGGGTGATGATAGATGATTGATGATTGATGATTGATGATTGATGATTGATGATTGATGATTGATGATTGATGATTGATGATTGATGATTGATGATTGATGATTGATGATTGATGATTGATGATTGATGATTAATGATTGATGATTGATGATTATTGATTAATGATTGTTGGGTGATGTTGATGATTGATGTTTGATGATTGATGATTGATAATTGATGATTGATGATTAAGGATTTATGATTGATGACTGATGATTGATGATTGTGATTGATGATTTAAGGCTGATAATAGAAGATTGATGATTGATTATTGATGATTGATGATTGATGATTAATAATTGATGACTGATGATTGATGACTGATGATTGATGATTGATGTTTGATGTTTGATGATTGATGATTGATGATTGATGATTGATGATTGATGATTGATGATTGATGATTGTTGATTGATGATTGATGATTGATGATTGAGGATTGATGATTGATGACTGATGATTGATGATTGATGATTGATGATTGAAAATTGATGATTGATGATTGATGATTTAAGGCTGGTGATTGAAGATTGATAGTTGATGATTGATGATTGATGATTAATGATTGTTGGGTGATGATAGATGATTGATGATTGATGATTGATGATTGATGATTGATGATTGATGATTGATGATTGATGATTGAAGATTGATGGTTGATGATTGATGATTGATGATTGATGATTAATGATTGTTGGGTGATGATAGATGATTGATGATTGATGATTGATGATTGATGATTGATGATTGATGATTGATGATTGATAATTGATGATTGATGATTGATGATTGATGGTTGATAATTGATGATTGATGATTTATGAGTGATGATTGATGATTGATGATTGATGATTTATGATTGATGATTGATGATTGATGATTGATGATTGATGATTGATGATTGATGATTGATGATTGATGATTGATGATTGATGATTGATGATTGATGATTGATGATTGTTGATTGATGATTGATGATTGATGATTGATGATTGATGATTGAAGATTGATGATTGATGATTGATGATTGATGATTGATGATTGATGATTGATGATTGATGATTGATGATTGATGATTGATGATTGATGATTGATGATTGATGATTGATGATTGATGATTGATGATTGATGATTGATGATTGATAATAGATGATTGATGATTGATGATTGATGATTGATGATTGATGATTGATGATTGATGATTGATGATTGATGATTGATGATTGTTGATTGATGATTGATGATTGATGATTGATGATTGATGATTGAAGATTGATGATTGATGATTGATGATTGATGATTGATGATTGATGATTGATGATTGATGATTGATGATTGATGATTGATGATTGATGATTGATGATTGATGATTGATGATTGATGATTGATGATTGATGATTGATGATTGATGATTGATGATTGATGATTGATGATTGATGATTGATGATTGATGATTGATGATTGATGATTGATGATTGATGATTGATGATTGATGATTGATGATTGATGATTGATAATAGATGATTGATGATTGATGATTGATGACTGATGATTGATGATTGTGATTGATGATTTAAGGCTGGTAATTGAAGATTACTTGTTGATTATTGATGATTGATGTTTGATAATTGATGATTGATGTTCGATGATTAATGATTGATGATTGATGATTGATGATTGATGATTGATGATTGGTGATCGATGATTGATGATTGATGATTGATGATTGATGATTAATAATTGATGATTGATGATTGATGATTGATGATTGATGATTGATAATTGATGATTGATGATTGATGATTGATGTTTGATAATTGATGATTGATGATTTATGAGTGATGATTGATGATTGATGATTGATGATTGATGATT